>JAUZSU010183582.1:0-24171 GCA_034780255.1 Parotocinclus maculicauda
TCTACAAAGTATTAAGCAAAGGCTGTGAATACTTATGTAAATATGATTTCTTTGTTTTTTAATTTTAATAAATTTTTTAAAACTCTCAATAAAACTTTTTTCACATGGTCATAATGGGATATTTTGTGTAGAATTTTAAGGAAAAAGATTAATTTAATACAATTCGGAATAAGGCTGTAACGTAACAAAATGTGGAAAAAGTGAAGCCCTGTGAATACTTTCCGGATGCACTGTATGTAGATAATAAACCCTAAGTCGGGTATTAAAACTAAATTTAGTAAAAGATCCAGCTGAAAGTACAGCCCATTGAAATTCTTCACTGAGGTGAAATATTTACAGAATAAGTGTATACAGTGCACCAAATTTCAGTAAACCTACAACCCAGTATATAAGGTTAGGTAAGTGTAAGCAGAGTCCTTTTTGAGATGATGAGGACTTTTTCCTACACTTTCCTACACTGCAAACTGAAATACTGTACTATGTTAAAACTGAAAATATTTTATTTAATACTCAGTCGTTAAGTAGTAGTATATAGTAGTAGTAGGTAGAGTGAAGATTATGGTATGAGAGTAGAATAGAATGAGAGGGATACAGGCTGGATTTGGAGTGTGGAATACAGTCACGAGAGTGGCATTCCAAGGGTGGGGGCTTGTGCTTTGAGTGGTCTTTTGGTACACCGCTATTGCATTTCCCATGGGATTGTTGGTTTTAAAACTTACCTCGATAGCAGGCTCTGAGAAGTGGCTTGCACCGCTGTTTACTTTTTCTTTTCCCAACACAACCTCATATTAGTAATTCAGTTAATGCTGAACTTATACTGGATTCCTAATACACTGATCACAAAAATTAGGGGATATTTCGTAATGAATATGAAGCGATTATAAAAAGAAGCGTTTCATTTTATTTTATTAAACAAGATAATCAGAAAAGCAAATTAAATGTCAAAGAAAGTTGTTCAATTACACAAATAAGATGCAAAATCTATTATCATGATTGAGTAGCAAGTGTCATATTCATGGGGGTGAACAGAAGCATGTCAGACTAGATGAGACTGCCACACATTGACTGTTCAGTAGGGTGTATGGTTACCCAAGACTGCCCAAACACACTGATAGTGATGGGGCATGAACAGGAACAGATTGTTCAGCAGTTCTTGTGGGATCCTCTTTATATTAATTTGAAATGATTCCCTAATTTTTGTGAGCAGTGTAATTAGAATATTATATAAATATTGAATAAGCAGTGACATACTGCACATACTGTAGAGTGGATACTGTGAGATATCAGTAGGAATCAAGAAGGTACTGCTTTTAAAACCTGGGGGGTATGGAAATGTATTGATTAAGAAGCAGTAGACAAAAAGAGTTGTGATTAAATGCTAAATTACTGATTGCATTTAAGCATGGCATAACCTCAGACCAAGTTTTTAAAATGTACAGAGATATTAAACTTATAAGAGTGCTGAGAGTGTCTATTAGAGCATGGAATTAGTTCTGACTGGATATTGATGGCAGTCCTAATGTTTGGTACTTGTACAGGTCCGACTCCAGCACTGGACTTTGATTATGGAGAGCGTTGTTCCTTCTGATAAAGGCAACTATACCTGCATAGTGGAGAATCAGTATGGCTCCATCAATCACACCTACACACTGGATGTAGTTGGTGAGTACATATATGCATTTATATGATTTCACTTTCCCCTTTTCTGTTACTTTATAGGAAGTAAGTGCACATTGCTGGTCTTTGATTCAGCCTAGGAATATGGGCTATAAATGTGTGATCAAATGCTGCTGCAAAGTCGGGACGCCCTATGATTCACCTATGCCACGTTTAGTCAGAACAGATCTGAACAGAATCTTGTAACTTAAGTATGTTTAAAAACAAAATAGCGAAACACTTGTGACTTGTTTCATGTTAGTAAAGAGTAAAAATAAAAAAACAGAGACAGAAGTGAAGACTTAAAATAGCTAATTAAAGAACCTAGAATATGTTGACATCTGATCTGTTTTTAAGAGAGCAGTATCCATGGCAGTGCCATGTACTGGCAGTCTAAGTTGGAGACACATAAACCGTCCCTATTCAGGGTACAATTGCTTTAGACAAAAAACAGCTTTTCAAAATTTGTCTGTGATATTTTACTACCACAGTAAAGTTGTTTTGTGACAGGCCCCAGTCTGTCAACCCAGCATGTAGCAAGAATTCCACTATGCATTTAAGTTGTAAAAAATGAACAAAAAACACATTTTTTTAACTTTAAATGTCTTGCTTTACTTGTATAAATAAAATAAATTTGTGTGAGAGCATGTGATGATCTGTACTGTTAGTATCACTTAGTAGCACCAATAAGCAATGTGACTTTACCGGCACACTTTTATCATTAACATTTGACTTTTAACCTTTAAAGAATATTTTAAATTGATCGGTCATGAATCCAGAGGAGTGAGAACATGAAAAACAACCTGGTACCAGTTTTTAATAATTGACTTGATCTTTAAGATAACTTTTGATAATGACAACGTGTAAAAGTGCGTCTTGGTATAATGTGCCTCTGTAATTTTTTTCTCAGTAAATTTTGTTGCAGGCCATTTTTAAAAAGTGCATTGTGTTTAGGTTTTATTAATGATCAATTAGGAGTTCAATTAGGAGAAAAATATAAGTATACCAGATGCAAAACAAAATATAATAAATATACCAACTGTAAAATACAGTAAATAACTGAAATCTGAAAACATTAACCTTTTCAGGTTTTGATAGACATTTGTTTACAACTGATCTTAGAATGCCTCTTAACTGAAACTTTATGAAGAACATCCTGTTTTCTCCATGAATGTCCATTTTTACAAATAATAAAGAGTAAAAAGTAAGTCTCTTTGATTCATATTCCTCTTTTTACTTGTGTTTCTTTCATTTATATGTTGGTTCTTCTGTTCTCGGTATCATATTTTTTCAACAGCTAATGAACACCTACCATTTTTAGTGCCTAGGGTGGAGTTTCAGATGCTATAGTTTGACGTTGGCACAAACGAAAGCGTTTCTTTACTTATCTTCACTATTCATAGTCACAGTCGAAGCTGTAGTTTGTATGAAAGATACATTCTTTTCAGTGAGAAATACTTTAGTCCAGTTGCTAACTGTAATTGTAGACATGGTTTCAGCTATGTTAGGTAGTTAAAAAGATCAGGTTTGCTTCTTGTTAAGGGAAAGTCTGAGACACACAAAGAGGCCCCCCCCCCACTTTTTCCTTATTCTGTTTCCCCTCATTTTTCTTTTCTCTCCCCATCTGTTGAGCACTCTTTAGTCTTTTCTGTCTCCCCATCCCCCTTTCTTACTCTCTACTCTGTCTTTTTTTCGCACCCTTTTGTTGCACATATTCTTCTGTCCTCATTGGATCGGCACAATGCTCAATCCTATTATCCCCCAAACAGACAAACCATCAGTAACCGTTCAGTACTGACACAGTGACATTTTGAACCTCTTCTCTCTTTGGACTGCATTTCCACAAAAGTTGCTATTTTACATAGCGGAAGTTGGGATTATAGTCAGGAAAGGAACATTTTCATTTCATTTCAACAGTTTCATACTAAATAACAAAAATAATTGTAAAAAATCTGTGTTTAACATTTATTTTGTCTGCAAAACTGTAAAGAATGTTTATGATCAATTATATATTTATGCCATGTGACAGTTTCATGAACACACAAAAATGTCCCCATAAGGTAACATATTAGATCTTTCTATCCTTGTGAGGACTTTTGGTTCTTACAATGATATATAAACTTACACAAATACACATGTTTATGTAGGCCTGTCTATCTGTCAATAATTTTTGATATAATAATACCATTGATATAATGGTTACTGTAGCTCATTAATTGTGTACATACACCTAATGGTAACCAAAATAACACATTTTGAATATTCTATTCTATTCGGGGATACAATATTGTACAATTGTCTTAGGCCACCACTAGATTTGTTGTTTTAGCAATGGCATGATCGTTCTTCAGACTGTTTAGTCAAGCTGAAGCTGCCAGATGTTGCTATTGCTCAAGTGTAAGGGGGTGTCTTCCACTGTAGCCTAGAGAAGCTGTTTTTTCAGATTGTATTTTTTTAGTTTTTTAAAACTACATTTCCTGTATTTTCTAGTTGTTTTCTAATATAGAGACTGAGAAATTATTATATATATATGCAGCCATTGCTGAAACAATGGTATATCTAATCTAATGGTAACTTAAGACTTTTGCTCAGTATTGTAAAAATACACACATACACTCACACACATGCAGCATAATTTGTTTTCATTTTCCTACAGCGCTCCGTTTTTTGTTTTGCCCTTATCATCAGCGATAAAGTCTCGGGCTGTTTGTTTTGTGCGAAGAATCTTAATAGTAGATGGGTTGTACAAGTGGTGCCAGGTGCTGTGAACTGTGAAACGTTTATTTACACCTTTGCCTCATTGTATGTAATTATGTTGTCCTACTGCCCTGCTAAATTGATTGGTGCATAACATTTCAGGTGTATTGATCTGTGACACTAGTGAGGTAATTTATGGTTATATGGATCCTCATTATGTGACCAAAATCTTCCATCTTCTGTTTTCCTGTTAGAACGTTCTCCACACCGACCAATTCTCCAGGCAGGTCTGCCAGCTAATGCCACTGTGCACGTCGGGGAAGATGCTCGTTTTGTCTGTAAGGTCTACAGTGATGCACAGCCACACATTCAGTGGCTACATCACATAACCAGGAATGGCAGCAACAAGGCTCCCAACGGAGATCCCTATGTCCGTGTATTAAAGGTATGATCTACTTATTGGTATCTGCTAATTTTAGTTTGTACTGTATGCAAAAAAATTAGAATGGGAGTAATTAGAAAATTGGTGGTTTGACAAATAAATAATAACAAAGTGTCTTCAAAAATATGTTATCATATAAAATATGGTAACTATGATAAACATATGTTCATGTTGTTCATATTTATCAACAGTAACATCATTATCTTCATCATAAAATGTATCCAAATGCTAGGTGTTTTGTGATTTTTATTAACAGGAGGCCATTTATTGACATTTATAGTGGTGGTGGGAACCGCTTTTTTAACCTCCATATCCTCTTATCATTAAACAAAAACACCGAAAGTTTTAACAGGCTACTCTTATGTGTTTTTTTACCCCATGGCATTGCCATGTTGGCCTGACGTGGTGCCCTCTAGCGCTCGGGCATAAACAGCACTGAAGTGGAAGTGCTAACTCTCCACAACGTTTCACTGGAAGATGCAGGCGAATACACATGCCATGTCTCCAATTACATTGGGCATGTCAACCAGTCTGGCTGGCTGACGGTCCTACCAGGTAAAAAGATCAGCCTCGGTGAACCTCGTCCCTTGTCACACTTCCCCTCTGGTGTTTTGGGTTGTCGTAAGGTGTTTTTTGTTTCATCGTGGTGTGTGGTGACCTTTCCTGGAGCACTTCAGTGTGCTTTTATTTCTTTATTGTTGAATGGGTTATGGCGATCCCAGCTGTCTTCCAAGAGGCCATGGAGACAAGTTTTTCTTCATCTTTGCTTCTCTCCATTTTCTCTACACCCTATTATCTTTTTTGCAGGTTTCTGCTTTCTTCTCACCCTTTTATCTATTTGTCTTTAATTAAGTTCTCCTCTCTACCTTCTGTTCTTTACCCTTAAACTATTATAAAATTCCTTTTTATATTCTATATATTGTCCTATTTCTTTATTTTCTCTCATCTTGGATGTATTGGAACTGTTGGCTTGATCTCCATGGTTGCCCTTGTTGGGTGTGTGTTTGCATGTTTTCTGAAGGACTGCTGAGCCACCTGAGATATTCTTGGGTTTACTCCTTTTTCATCCACGTGATTGTCTCAAGGTATCCCTTTTTGTGGTACATCCTTTTAGCCTAACCCTATCTCGCTTTAGGGTCATCTACTGCATTTATGATGAGTAGATGAGCGTTTCAGCAATAAACATCCCCAGTTTTGCTCACATCTTGGGTTATTGGGTCTCATTTGTTTCATTCCTTCTGTTCTCTGGTCTTTGCTTCTTTCCATATTCTCCTTTTCCTTGACCAACCCCTCATTCTTTCACCTCTTCTTGGTGTCTTTTTGGTTCCTCCTTCCTCTCCCTCTCTTCAGACGGCAGGTGTAAACACCACGGACAAAGAGATTGAGGTCCTCATCCTCTCCAACGTTACTTTCGAGGACGCGGGTGAATATACATGCTTGGCGGGTAACTCTATTGGGATCTCCTATCACTCTGCTTGGTTGACGGTTCTTCAAGGTATACACTCCTCCGCATATCCTAACATTTGTCCCCCTTTTTGTTGTGGCATTTTATTACAAATGGTTGGAGGAGCATGGGAGACACTGGGAGAAGCAAGAGTAGATTTTTAAATCTCAGAAATTAGAATTGGCTAATTTCTTTTGTGGCAAGTAATGGGCCATAGTAATAATTTCATTTGAACCCATTTTGCATTTTAAAGTAACCATATTGGCAAACAGTATAAACAGAATATGCATCTATTTATAAATAGAATAATTAAATAAAGTATGCTCAGCTGTTGACCAGTGACCCTCTCTTTCCTACAATATTTCTTGTTACTAACACTCTGTTTGCATGTGTACTCATGCATGTTTCATACTCCAGTATATGTTTCTTTGCCTCTGATTATTGTGTCATAGTTTACTCTTTCAGGAAAGTCATTTTTCAGTCGTCACAAGTATTGGACTTTCTCAATCATCAGAGCCTCCTCATCATTTCAAGTGTTTAGTGCTGTGAAAGTGTGTGCATATATTTTGTCTATGTGTGAGAAAGATTTTGGTGTTGTGCAATTCAGTTAAACTTTGTTTTTTGTTGTGTTTTTGGCATACTTTAGTAAGCTTTCATGTTCAGTATTCTAGTTTTACATATGTTGAGCTTTGCTGATTTAAATGTCAATCTACACTTACACTGGCTTCTCTGTCTCAGCTGAGTCGAACATCTCAGAGCCTGATTACCCTCCAGAATATGTGGAGATTGCCATTTACTGCATCGGTGTCTTCCTCATCGCCTGCATGGTGGTGGTAGTGGTTATCTGCAGAATGAGAACATCTATCAAGAAGCCTGACTTCGCAGGACAACCTGCTGTGCACAAACTTACCAAACAGATCCCACTTCGCCGCCAGGTAACAGAAAGTAGATAAAGAGTTCCAGAACCCCTAATACCCACCAACACACATATAAACATTTCTGATGTAAGCATGGGAACCACAACACCATTTTATACCACTGTAATATAAATAGAAATGGTGTTTTTACAAGAAAACAGCATGCAAAGATTATGTAAGTATATTAGTACTGCTGAAAACACGAGTGGAATGCAACCATTTGTCAGAAGCCTAAACTGTTGTACTCATACTAAACCTTTTTTAAAATTTACGGAAACAAAAATGATAGACAATATAGTAATATACAGCAATTTCAGTCAGCCTAACCTGTCATGGTTGCCAACTCTGCCAGTAATAAAGACTCTTTTTTTCATGTGCATGTACACATTTTGATCACATTATTGGTGTCCAATAAAATAATTGATGAAGTGCATATAAACACATAAAATCTGGCTGATGGAAGTCAAAAATGCATTGATAGACAGCAGTATGAACAAAACGGAAGATCAGACAGATGAAACAGAGGTTCCAGTTTATATAGTTATAGTGAGAGCAAATACCATATATAGGTTGTGGGGGCAAGCAAAGGAGTATTTTTAAAAATAGGACATAGAACATAGACTAACGAACACTATTTACAGCTTGTAACAAATAAGTAGCAGAAAGTAATATACACAAACTTGCACAATACTCTCTAAACACATCAACTAATTTAGAACGGTCTTTCGTCCACCTAACGTAAGCTGATGAGCAAACAAGTCAATTACTGGTAAAGTCGTTACACACGTACACTCACATAAATGACAGACTTCAGCTCTTCAACTTTAAGGTCATAAAGCTTAGAATTCCTGCCTCTGCTTTTCAATTTGAAACATTCATTTGCTACGTCCGGTGGTAACATTTTTATTTACATTTATAATTTATGATAATATTTAAGACCTCGGTTGTCAAAGTAAAGGACTATGAACATATGGTCGTTAAACAGCATATAGCTGCGAAGAGCATCTACTGTGCTTTTCCATCTATGATACATGTTGTGATAAATTAATTACGCTTCTTGACCTGACAAGTGCAAACGAATCAGCTTGATGAAGACTTCCACTGTGGTGAGTAAAGGTAATGTCTGCTTATTGAGAACATTTTCATTATGTAGGCTGCGGGGACTATGCAGTCTTTGTCTATTTTAAAATGATGATAGTTCCATTTCTTTGTTTTTTGTGAGTCAGCACAGTTATCCATAGCTTGTCAGATATTTGAACAAGTAAGTTTAGTAGCATCACTAGCAATAAGTAGGAAAGCATGTCATAATAAACCTCAAACACACACACATACATCGGGGTTCTGTGAGTTTGTTTTTTGCCTCAGACATAGGTGATCAGCCATTTCTTTTTAAACCCTGCAGGTTTCATCTGATTCGAGCTCCTCGATGAACTCTAGTACACCTCTGGTGAGAATCACAACTCGCAGGAGCTCAGAGCATGAGCACATCATCCCTGAGTACGAACTGCCTGAGGACCCACGCTGGGAATTCTCCAGAGATAAGTAAGTAGATGTAGATGTGCAAAGTCCAGTTCCCCACTCACTTTATCTGCTTGTTCCAATTCAGATTCCAGTCCATTGCAGAGCATGTGCACACACACGGTTTCAGATTCACTGGGACCCTTTAGAGAAACACACACAATACATGACTGGGCTAAGACTCAAACTAGGGTCCTATGGTGACCCTTTTAGCCATTGTGCCTCAAAAAATGGAGTTTATCTTGAGCATTTCCTTTGATGCAAGTGCAGGCCGTGATTTTAATACAGGATTTAGAATCTATTATGCCTAATCATTAATTTCTAAGTATTGGTTTTGTATTTGTGCAGTTAATTGCTCTGCTGTGAGTGTGTTTGCATGCTCTTAATAATCAGATTATAATTCGATTTTAACAGTTATCTGGTGTATAAGTGGTCACGTATAAAGCATACTCCAATTAAGAACTCAGATAAAGAGAGCTGGATTTTTGCTCAGTTATCATATTTCTTGCATGCACACATGACCATAGAGCTGTCCCGGATATGCCTAGTTGCCAGAGCCACTTATTCTGAAAGACTTCGGGCTACCTTTCTATAAAGTATCTCACAAATATTGGCCACCTAGTTGCAGTTTGCAGGTACTGGGCGTTTATTTTCTGGAGAGTACAAGTGCTCCTAGACTTGGGGTTACATTACAAAACCCTTGTAAGTTTATTGTATTGTAAAATGAAGATTTTAATCATGTTGTATCATGGTGCAGCCTACTTTAAACTTTGTTAAGACACTTACCTTAACCTACAGTTGGGCAAAATTATTTAACGCAAAGCTTATTTCATACTAAAGTGTTGAATATCTCATGTAGTTTTTCAAGTGATTGACAATGAAAATCAAAATGGTTTGTCTCTTGTGATGCTGCTCTGCTTTGCTGATCTGTGGTGGTCCTGCAGGAGTCCTGGTTATTAGAGAACAGAGTAAAGGGAACTAACAAAGTGTATAAAAACAGATTACAGACTACAGTCTGTAATTGTATGACTACTACATATAACTGTATAAATAACTATACCTGCTACTATACAGTGCAACTATGTGGTAAATGGAACTGATACAATTCACAGTTTAAACAATTCACAGTAGAAACAAGGATATATACCTAATAAAATGATATGTAAGTATATTTGAATATAGCTATGTGAAACCTGTTAGAGTAAATGTATTAAATTGTGGAATGTTAACATTTGAGGTTGGGGGATGATTATCAAACTTCAGCCAGACACAGTCAGGCTTTGAGAGGCACAGAAGAGGATTGTGTTACACAGTGTTTACACAGGGAGGTGGGGTGGATCGAGAATCTGTCAATCAAAACACAACCCAAAGGCCATGGGGGGTTTGGGGTCACAAAGTCAGAGCAAAAGATCAATAAAGTGGATTTGTTTGTGTGAACGCTATAAGTGTCAAGTGGCCACTTACATGGATTTGCATATCAAAAATTCCAAAAGTAGACATAATTAGTAGTTAGCATTAAACATGGTTTATTGTTATGCATTCTGCATGGAAATGGTCTCCAAATTACCACAGGCATATTGTTGTGCACCCTTGAAGGTGTAACAATATTTCTCAGCCTTACTCTCTGTGCTTCCTGTGTCTAATATCAAATGTATGCTTTTCCACCGGTGACAAAGGGCACCCACTTAACATTGGGTAAACAGAGAACACACTGCACAAACATATCCACACACACTGAAACTATGCTATCTTTCTAACAGTGCCAGGACCTGATATCACCAGTGCTTTTTTATTTTGGCTAGATAGGGCACAAATGTGACCATAGCTTTTTTGTTTTACTGTGACTGGTTTACTTTTTGATAAAATATGTTGATTCTAAATGCATGTTTAACATTTGGAACGGTATATGCAAAAGGTTTTCACCATTCTAAATATTGTTAGATGAGATTGCAGTGGCCCTCTAACTTTGCACTGGCTTTTTGCATGTT
The DNA here is from genome assembly GCA_034780255.1 of Parotocinclus maculicauda. Taxonomy (NCBI): domain Eukaryota; kingdom Metazoa; phylum Chordata; class Actinopteri; order Siluriformes; family Loricariidae; genus Parotocinclus; species Parotocinclus maculicauda. The sequence continues at coordinate 10,663 of JAUZSU010183582.1, forward strand.
GTTTATGTAGGCTGACACTAGGCAAGCCCCTGGGTGAAGGTTGTTTTGGTCAGGTGGTGATGGCTGAGGCACTAGGCATTGACAAGGACAAACCCAAAGATGCAGTGACAGTAGCAGTCAAGATGCTAAAAGGTATGTACAACCGGTATAACCTCATTACTTTATATAAGCACTGATACGTTGGGTGGGAGGTTTTTCCTTTTTGAGCCTTCGTCAGTTTGTAAAGCATCTTCTCTATTATACCACATGCTTAATCACATTTGTGTATAATTGCTCGACAATTTAAAATGACAGATAATACACCAAACTATGAGCTTTAAATGCTATTCTGTGTATTGGACTGTGATACTGTTTACTTTTAGTCTCTAAGTGTGAATTTGCGAATGTTGTTTATACAGTTTTTAAGGATTTGAGGGGAAAGGGCAATCCAGTTAGCAAGAAATATAATTAGAAAAGACATGAGATGTCCATAGAGGAGGAGCAAAATGAAAAGAAAGACACAGAAATTGAGAGTGAGGAAGATAAAGCAGAAGTGGCTGAATTGGGGCTGTGAGTAGAAAAAGACGGCTTTAAAGTTATTTTCAGGTACTGAATGATGCATGGGTCACTAAGCCACATATTTGCCTTCCAGCCAGCTGCAGCAGCATGTCTCCTTACCTGCACACACACACACACACACACACACACACACACACACACACACACACACACACACACACAGAGGCACATTTACACAAAAGACTCCAGAAAGGGGCCATGTGTTTAAAAAGACATCTTACAGCAAATGAGGGAGGGGGATGCCCTGGTGACCTCCTGAATAGAAAGCCTGGCAAAACTCCAAGAAAAGAAGGAACCCAAAACTGACTACATCTGACTTCAAGACTACATCATCTCTTATGCCCTGATTGGTTTAGCATATTCTATAGTAAATAAGCCTTAAATAAGTTATAGGCATAGAAGAGAGTAATGCCAGAAATATATTTATTTCTGGGGTCTGCTGCACATCAGTGGCAAGTTAATGAATACATGGCTGTCCTGGAGGTAATTACACTAAATTGAGTGGTGTTTTTAATTCAGAGGTAATGAAAGGATGGCTGTGTAGTGGGTCACTCAAGGTAATACTATAGTGTCATGGTTAATAATTGTGGGATAATGACCACTAGATACTATTTCAAATGACAGCTTTATTAAATTGTTAATTAAATTGTCCATCAATGTAGCACAAATACAAAGTATTCAAATACAGTACTGCGCCAAAGTCACATATTCCTACAATTATTTGATTTACAATTATTTTGCTTTTTTGATAAATTGGTCATTCTAAGTTTGGCTTTCATTCTGCCTTACTCTGCCTTGTTATTTGATGTTTATACATTTACCTGCCAAATGTTTACCAAAATAGGAGTTCAGACATTACCATAGTAACATGGTACTGTAATTCAAATTTAAGAAATTTACTGCATTTAAATTGCATGTTACCGCTGAAAATACTTACGGAACACTGCTGCCATCTACACAACATCCGTGATACCAGTGCATTATTAATTTATGGAAATTCACAATAGTTTACTACCCCATGTAAGTATTATGAACAACACGGAAGATCAGCCAAATGAAACAGAAACTCAACGCAACAGCTTATAAAGTTATATTTGAGATATAGATTTAAAGGCAGAACCATAAAAAAGTATACTCACAATATTACAGGCACATCCAGTTAAGAACGCCATTTACAACTATTTACAAATAAGTACCTGAAAATCATACACAGAAACATGAGCAACTTTTAAACTTTCGTTGCCAATTTGGGATTTCGCCCTCGCCTTGCTCAATTTGGGACTGGCCTTTAAAGATAATATAATATAGTAAAACTGCTTTAAGACAATGCACCATTGTAAAAAGCACTATATAAATAATGCTGACTTTGACTTTTATCTAAATGTATATGTATAATATATAAGGAATAATGAAAAAAAATATTGTTTGTTTTAGATGATGCCACAGAAAAGGATCTATCTGACCTGGTTTCAGAAATGGAGATGATGAAGATGATTGGTCGGCACAAGAATATCATCAACTTGTTGGGGGCATGCACACAGGACGGTAAGCAGCCAAACATTCAGAGCATTAAGTGTAATATTACTGTTTATAACTGTTTTAGTGCAATACACATTCTGTAAAATTCAACATTCATTTGTTTGCGTCCTTAGGTCCTCTATATGTGATAGTGGAATATGCATCCAAAGGAAACCTTAGGGAGTACTTAAGGGCCAGACGTCCTCCTGGGATGGAGTACTCGTATGATATAGCACGTGTTTCTGAAGAACCTCTTACCTTCAAAGATCTGGTCTCCTGCACTTACCAAGTGGCCCGTGGCATGGAGTACTTAGCATCTCAGAAAGTGAGTACAAATTCACACTGTTTCTGTACCTGTTTAATCCAGTTTTTATATTATTCTTAACCTGAATTCACATTAAAGAAATTATATACAGCAATCCTTTTATAGTTAAATATTTACCAAAACTGGTTTAATATAAATAAAATCAGTTTATATGTGCGAGTGACTTAAAGCTTGGCTGGTTTGGTAAGAGTAACATTTTAATGACTTGTTTTTTAAGTGTGAAAGCAGTTATTGTAAAACAAATAATATTATTTGCCCATAACAGTATATTGAATAGCCTGAAATATGTTCATAGGGAGAATAAGCTAGCATGCTAAGTGAGCTCTCTTATCACGCTCTCTTTCTCATCTGGAATGTACTAAGTGCCTTATCACACTCAAACTGTCTCTCTCTCCCACACACACACACACACACACACACACAGCTTACAATACTAAACTTCACATGTGTTTCTGTCTTTCTTCTGGCCTGGAAGATTAAGTAAACTTATTTTCTCCCTTTATCTTTTCACTGCAAATATTCCATGGCAGTGTATACACAGAGACCTAGCCGCCAGAAATGTTTTGGTCACTGAGAGCAATGTGATGAAGATTGCAGACTTTGGCTTGGCCAGGGATGTCCACAACATCGATTACTATAAAAAGACTACCAACGTAAGTCATTTTTGTTTCCTGTATGTGTCTTATCTAATTATCTAATTCAAATCCATTAGTTAACAGCAATATTCAGTTTCATCGTCATATCCTTTTTTAAAATAAAATTTCTGTTTATTTTCTTCTCCTGAATTGTCAAGATTTGTAGGTTCCCAGGCTGTTAACACATTAAGTGACTACAGCACTCTGTATTCATTCAAGCTTCATCCCTCTTTCTGACTTTGTTTCTTTTCTAAAGCCACTGTTGTGCAAACAGGCCCTGAGAAAGCCAGGGTAGGGGGATTTAAGCATTAGCCACAAACCTAACCTAACCATTCCCACCATTATACTAATCTTTCAAGGCTGTTCATATTTGTTTAGACCTACTTATACCAAATAAAATGATCAGCTTGTGACGTCATCAGAAATATAGTTAAAAAAAATAAATATCTGTGTTTCCATGTGGCATTACACTGTATTTTTGATTCTTACCTCATGAGCATGGCCTTAGAAGTAGAGTCATGTTTTGGTCTGTGAGAAAAATATTTCTGCTGCATTTATGCCTGTACCGCCTGAAACAACACAAAACGCATTCAATTGAGGTTTTGATTTATCTACAAAAGCCAAGCTACCGTTTTTACATATGAGCTCAGCACAACATAACTACCAAAATGCTATGAAAGATGACTGAACTATATATTTTTATTAGTCTGGTACCACTCTGTCTGGCTGGCTGGTACCCAGCAAAAAATGCTTTTTGGCAAGACTAGCTATACAAAAATCCTAAAATGGAGTATTGTAAACTTGCAGTTACCAGATGACTCTGTGCTAATCTCTTGAGCTGCCAAGTACCATGCCCATGCCCATGTACCATTTATGTTTAAAATGTGAATTTTGTTTTGTGTAACTACTGGAATAAATGTGAGAATTTTTAAGGATAATATTATATAGATAGTCTGTAATAGTTCTGATAGATATGTGTTTATAGAATGCAACTGATTCAGGTTTAGTTAAAGCAGATAATGTAAAAAGGTTGCAGTTCAGTGCCTTGTCTGTCTAATTTTGACATCTTGACCTCAAAGCCTTGTCTTTGTGGGTTCACAGGGTCGATTGCCGGTGAAGTGGATGGCTCCAGAGGCACTATTTGACCGTGTCTACACACACCAGAGTGATGTGTAAGTAGCATTTTAGTCAGTTTAATTTGTATCAGACTCAGAAGTCATATAAATGTAGCGATTTAATTTAATATACTGTCATGATGATGAAATACAACTATGGAGAATATATTTTATATATTTAACCTTCTTGTGGTGTTCGGGTCAAATCGGTTCGGAACCAGCTTCTTGATGAAACAATGCATCATATCTTGACTAGACTAGACAGGTGTCTGTTATGTGAACCCATCTCTTTCCCGTGGTTATGTGCCTATCCCCCACGGGAGCCACACGTTAACCACACCTTCCAGACTAATCAATGTATCATCTTCACACAAACCCCATATATATAGCTTGATGTTTGCCTTGCATTCCATACACCTGCAAGCAAATGACAGCCCGCTGGCCTGGGGCACTGTTCCACAACATCCTTGATGTGTCTGCTTTGAACGTGAATGTGGCGTGGACAGCCATCCACCCAACCTGGAATCAGGGAAAAAATTTTAAGAGGAGATTTTTCCTAGCAGAGCTTGTAAAAGCTTTGGTGACTCCTCTTATTCAACAGCGCCAGCACATTCCCGGCACACCAGCCTCTGCCAGTCTGGTTAGAAGTGTGCAAGCCCCAACCCCAGCCGCTGCCCTGGCTGCTCTCCCCCAACAAGAACATGAGCAGAAAAGGAAGCGCTGTGAGCTCTGTGCCCCTAGAGACAACAAAACAAACTGTTTGCAGATTGTTGACTTTGGTCTTTGGTTTAACATTTTTTTTTACATTACATGTTTATTTTGTAATATAATTTCAGTGCCTATTTGTATTTTTCAGTTATTTTATGTCTAATTCTATAAGTTCATGTTACACACTACTTTGAGACATAGTTTACAGCTAAGCAATGTTGACTACAAATTTGGTAATGAAAAATGTTTTTTGTGCTAATTTAAGAGCAGTTAAAACAGACCGGTCAATTTTGACCGGGAACACTAAAGTAAGGGGCGGGAGGTGAATACAACAGCAGGGTTAATGAGGAACTGATTAGGTGATCTCCTGGCCGGATTATTATTTATTGAGGAAAAGTACAAGGCACATAAGAGTTGTGATTGAAAATCAAAAATTTGCTTTGCTTTCCTGTGTTAAACATTAGCATTATTTTGTTAAAAAATTAATACAAACTTGTTTTCTTTGTATAATTCTATTAAAACACTGTATCTTCTTTGTTATTTTTTCCAGTTGTCATTTAAATAAATGATCTTGCCATTGCTGCAATTTTTTTTTCTACTTTATAGAATAAAATGGTATATACAGTATCTACAAATGGTAAAACTTTTGCAGGGGTGTGTTGTTTATTTCCAGAGCTGTATATACAGTATATGTATACAAAATAAATTTAATACAATGAGGATTTTGCAAGTTTCTCATCTACAAGAATAGAGGTCTGTATTTTTTTTTACAGAAAGATACACTTCAACTGTGAGAGACAGAATACAAAAAGAAAATCCAGAAAATCACATTGTATAATTTTTAAATAATTTGCATGTTATTACATAAAATAAGTGCTTGATCACCTAGCAACCAGCAAATATTCTGGCTCTCACAAACTGGTAAAAAAAATTCTTCAAAAAGCTTTCCTATTCTGCACTCATTACCTGTATTGCTTGCACCTGACACCTGTCCACACACTCAATCAGTCACACTCCAACCTCTCCACCATTCCCAAGACCAAAGACCTGCACAGTCCTGGGGTGGGCAACAGGACAATAGGCAACAGCATTGTGAGAAGGCAACAACAGCTGACACTAAATCCTGCAGGCCACGCAAGGTCCCCCTGCTCACGCCAGCAAATGTCCAAGTTCTGACCATCTGGATGATCCAGAGGAGGCATGGGAGAAGGGCATGTGATCAGATGAGACCAAATTAGGGCTTTTTAGTATAAACTCCACTCGCCATGTTTGGATGAAGAAGAATGAGATTACTGTCCCAACCATTAAGCATGGGGGTGGAAAACTACTTTAGGTGCTTTTCTACAAAGGGGACAAGACAACTGCAACATATTGAAGAGAGGATGAATAGGGTCATGTATCATGAGATTTTGGCCAACAACCTCCTTCCCTTAGTCAGAGCAATGAAGATGGGTGGTGGTTGGGTCTTCCAGCATGTCAATCACACGAAACATACAGCCAGAGAAACTAAGAAGTGGCTCCATAATAAGCATTTTAAGGTACTGGAGTGGTCTAGCTAGTCTCCAGACCTAAAACCAATAGAAAATCTTTGGAGGGAGCTGAAACTCAATGTTGCCCAGCGACAGCCCCAAAACATGAAAGATCTGGAGAAGATCTGTATGGAGAAGTTCTGTTTTTCTATTGTATCAAATATTTATTTCATGCAAAAAAATAATTATTTAAAAACCATACAATGTGATTTTCTGGATTTCTTTTAGATTCTGTCTCTCACAGTTAAAGTGTGCCTACGATAAGACTTCTCCAAGTATCAAATACTTATTTTCCCCACTATATGTATATATGTGTGTATTAGTACTTGCTTTCTGAATACCGCTTATCTAAGTGTTATTTTGTATACTTTTAAAGTTCAGTTTTGTTATAAGTTTAATAAAGTTTCCTTGGATTGACTCAGTGGCACATCAGGTTTGCAAGCATCACTACACTGTGTGGAATGGTGAACCATAATCTCAGTCCAACCTTCCTATATGTGTTTGTTTGTGTAATGTCAACATCAGTATTAATGGCTTTTAATGACAGGAACCAGGTTATATGAATACTAGTCAGACACATTCACACTAGGAGAAATTTACAACAACAAAATATCCTAACTCATGTATTGGGAATATGGGAAAAATCCTTAATGGCAATTTTTTTAAAAATCACGTGGAAACAGGAAAGACATGCAAACTCCACACAGAAGTTCAAAGTCAGGACTGCTTGCGCCACCGCGCTACCAGCAAACTTCCCTGAAAGTAATGTAATGTGTTTGTATACCTGGCCAGTCAATAAGTCAATTATCAGAATGGTACTCGTATTTGTTATTTTTAATTCTTAGGACAATTCTTAGAATCTTTAGGACAATGTCAGTTATTGTTATAGCATCAATATGAATCAAAATATGAAAACCTTTTTTTAAATATTTACAAATATATTGGCAAGCAAGATAGCGAGTGCAAATCTCATTGGACTCCATTGCTGAGTATGAAATGAGCAGCCAGTCAGCTCTGTGACCACTCAGAGTGTGTATTCAATTTAAAATGAAATAAGAAAAAAATCTTTTTTACTTATCTCCTTGTGATACAATGCATCAAAATAAATGATACTTCAAGTCCTGTGTAAAATGGATCTGACAGTTCCATTCTGGCAATAAGCTGCAAAAATTACAACCTTAACATGTGTCATGCATCAAATACTATTAAACATTTACAGATTTAATAATTTTATCAAATAAGCTTTTTATTAATTGTTTGAACTTGACCATGTCTACATGCCTAAATATATTGAGTTGCTGACATCTGATTGGTCGATTAGATAATAGATATTATTCTACAATACACAAATACTGACTCACACAAAAAGTGATCTTAATCATTACTTTTGCACAGCATTGTACTGTATGTTCTTAAATCTGACATAAGCTAAGTAACCAGTCTCTTTTACCTGTTCCCGTTGTAGGTGGTCTTGTAAATCGGTGTGTGTTGGATCATCTCATCTGTGTAGACAGGCACAGCTGTGCGCACACACTCATGGGAGCACTGTAAACCATCATTGTAGGCGGTGAAGATGTCCACCTTGCTGGGCACGCGGGCTGGAGTAAAGTCAGTCAGGTTCTGGCAACTTTCTTCTTGCTGATTAATCTTCCTCTGGTGACTAGTGTGGCGGCCATTCCCAGGCTGCGCACAGCTACAGAAACACGCACCAAATTCACAAAGCCAACATAAAATCATACCTTGAACCTATGTGTCTTACACTTAACAAGTATAATAATATAAATTATAACTCTGCTGACACCATGGTGGAGTCCATACAGTTTAGGTATGAATATAAAGTTAGCCTTTATTCATGTAGGATAGGAAGTTTAAGAGAGACAGACTGAAGAACAGAGAGGGGAATAGAGACAGAATGTACATCATAGACATTAAAATTGCAATTATGGTAGAAAAGAATCTTTCCTACCAGTTCTTAAGGACTATTGTTGTTATCAAGGCTGCGATAACCATAATGAGGGAAACAGTGATAGTGATGATTTGATGTACTGCCAGACCTGCATAGAAAAAAAGACCACAAACAGCAACAATCAATATGGATTTAATGCTTTTTACTATAACAAATTACATAGTACAGGTCTGTCCAATAGGCCATAAAGAGTACATATACTGGTCCTGCTGCCTTATTCATAAACCTCAAATTCAAAATGAAATTTCCCCTGTTTTATGTGAGGTGTATTTTTTGAATAGATATGTTCTACATGATATACAATATATGTCTGATATTGAATATAGGACCTGCATATAAGAATCTTCATAAAATGAATCTAGAAGTGGACACTAGGTCAGACTGTATTTGCATACTGCTACTGGTGGGGTCAAGTCTGCACACTCACCCTTTGACATCAGAATGGCCTCCATATTTTGACAATTTCGCCTCTGTAGGATGGTAACTAAAGTTATATAGCTGTGTTGAGTAGTACTGTAACTGAGTTGAACAAATCTATTTAAAGGTGGTTTTGTAGCCCTTCTAACTTGATAGGTATTAACAGTTATTTTACTGACTTCCTTTATTTACACCATGATGCACTTCCACAACAAGGAGTTGTGAAAATTAGACTTTGACTGAAACTGTTCTTTAAATAAAGGAACATTTTCCTCAATAAATAAATGAATAAGTATAGTTTTTGTTTCTCATCTGATTAATCTTTATCTAAGAAATCTGATAATGTGTTAGGTCATACTTATTTAGAAATGTAACATTTAAGCCCTACTGTCTATTCTACAGTTCACTTATTATATGTATACAGTTCGTTCATGTGTTCATTAATTTCAGTGCTGTATTTTATTCTTAACATGTGTCCTGGTTTTTCAAAATATTGTGTAGGTTGTAAGTATGAGTCAGTGTGTCAGTAAATAATAAAAAAACTTCCCAAATAAATTTGAGAAATTTTGCATCACACATTTCTGTGTGTATTCTGAAATTACAAATGAGAACTTGTATGTCGGTGCGCCTCCATGTGGCTATTTTAATAAATAATATGTATTTTCAAATAATTGCCTGACAAAGCTTATTTCAGGAAACCATGGTGACCTTTTCCTGACATTCATTACATATTTTATAATGAAACAGAAATAATCAATAGTAAATTGGATAAAATTTTCTCAGTGGTTTGTTTGTTTATTTGCTTTTTTGTGGCATTAACTTTAAATCAAGTCTTCTCTATCACCTATATTTAACTTCTCTATTAGTCGCTTATAACTAGATTTGAAACAGCCAAAGTAAAACAATGTTTAAAAACGCATGACTATGTCTGTATACCAAGAATCTAGTATTATTATCACTCTGCACTTTAGTTAACCCTCTCCTCTCCAATTCTTTTCTTCGATTCCACAAATAACATCTGTATATTGTATACCTTCTTTTCCCAATATTATTTTTAATTTATTTTTTATAATGTACTTTCCCACTTTTTAACTGTATATCTGGAGCAACCGTGCAATACCTATATAAATGTGTACAGTATACACTTTGTGTATTTCTGTAAGTATTTTTTACTCACCTGCACACCCATGTAATGTGACACGACAATGAAATGTGATTGATTGACTGATTGATATACTGTACTGTGCAATGTCAAATTATGTAACAGCAGGCCACACTTGAAAGCTAAACTATAGATTTAATCCCTTTCAGACAGGTTGATATTCTGATATTCTGGTGTTAGTGCAAGAGGGCCTTATATCTGAAAATTAATGAAACAGTGAATCTTCCTACATATTACTACTTACTACATATCACACTTAGCTGTGTGATGATTTTTAAAGTCAAATGAAGTTTTACAGTCAATAATATAGTACAATATGACATCAAGCTGAAATACTTTTATTATTAAGCCAGTTTCTAGATGCATGGATAAATTAAATACTTTTATTGTGGCCAGGATTCTCAAAAATGCTTATTCAGTAGTTACATCTACACATGAATGCAAGATGATTTCCTTTATATAGTACATATTAATACAAATTAAATGTGTATTAAATAATTAATTAACAAACAATATGATTAATTATTTCCTTTATTAATTGTGTATAATGCATATATGTTACAAAAATCACCATTACAGAACATTAAATTACATCTCTCTGCCATCTACACTCAATGTCCAATCAGGAATTCCTGCAAGTCTGTGAATATACACCAGGCTGAGCTTCAACACACTCTTACCATACTTAGGTAATCATGAAACTGGATTTATACTTTTAACTTTTCTTGGCTATAAAGACATCTTTGGGACCTGTTGAATTTCAGTGCTTACTTAGTCAAATCCTGCATGCCCTTTTTCGGCTGATATGCATTGCCATTCAGGTCCAAGAATAATTAAGTAGAGATGTCCTAAACGTAACAATCCAGCAGCTTGACATAGTCTGCCTACACATTAGCATAAGCAGGGTGCTACCAATTGATAGGGACTGCCATGGTAATTTCATAAGGTTCTCCTTTAAAATCAATAACACACTGAATAACCTAAAGACACCTGGAACAAACGCTTCACTTATCAAAGCAATCATGTCAGGTCAACAGAAGTGCACTTACAAAAGATCATTATTGAGACTTTCGGACTGATGACACAAACATAAGTAATGGTGGTTATGTACTGACTTTGAAAAATTTGTGTTGCTAAATATATGTCATATATCTAATTAAAGTAAAAGAAAGATGCCCTATGAATTGTTTAAATTAAAGATGGCAGGTGCACTTTAAGTTGCACACCTAAATCTTCATTATACAGTATCCCACAAATTGTTCCAGGTGTGTCTCAGGTGTGAATGGGGAGCAGGTGTGTTAAATGCTCTTACACTCTCATACTGGTCACACTGATTCAGATGGTGTCAAGCGTGTGTGGTGACCACCAGGTGAGGAGTACAAAGACAGGTGGGTCTTGCCTACTATCAAGCATTTGGTGGGAATGTCATGGTTTGGGGATACATGAGTGCTGCCGGCTGTGTGGAACTACAGTTCATTAAGGGAACCATGAATGCCAACATGTAGTGTCACATACTGAAGCAGAGCATGATCCCCTCCCTCTGGAAACTGGTCCAAGTATTCCAACATCATAATGACCCCACACACACCTACAAGATCACACATCCATCCATAACCTCTCAGTGCAACAAAGTGATTAGCAGTTGCTAGCTAGCTAGCTGTAAGCAATTAAAACGCAGTTTTAAACATGTCTTTCACTTTTTGGGGGTTTCATGAATATATTCTGTCCATATGTGGTTTGCAATTTACCTGATTGGCCTGCAGTTTTTAAATGCCTAGTCCTTAATATAAGTCTCACGCAAAGTACCCTCCACAATTAAAATTACAGTGCTAATGGGTGAACCAAAAATGGGGAAAGTTCCTGAGTATATACTGCCATGAGAACCAGTCGGACTGGATCACCTTCCTGCCTTGGGCAGAGATGGCACAAACGTTTTAACCATGACCCATTTTCAGTGCTGGTTGGAATATCAAACCCCAGTAATGCCTTGGACCCTAATGTCTTCTGCTGCTCCTGCTATGAAGGAATTGATGCATATACGTGACTGGGTTTGGGGGAAGTAGAACACTTTCACCCAAGTGTATTTAAATATAAATAATTAACAATGTTAACTATAAGTTACATGTGGCTAATTCTTTTTATGTGTCCCTCCCCAAACCAATGGCCCCAGGTCCCTGGATAAGGCTACACCATGGTAGGAACCTCCTCCACTGGTGCGTATTGAGGGAGCATCAGCTTATGTGGTTTAGCGACTGGTAGACTCCAGAAGGCTTATAGGCACCATGCAGTATTTGGTGGACTGGAAGAATTACGGCCCAGAGAAGAGAAGCTGGGTGGTGGCTAAAAACACCTCAGTAATTTTGACCTCTTTAAGAGTCCACATGGCAACAGATTACCTGTGTCCATTATGAACAGGTATAAACACCAATTGGAGGGTTTTTGTAAAGTATTGCAGCCTCTGCTTACTCATGGGAATACTATTACCCATGTACTCCATGTACTGACCCCACTATCGTGTTTTTGTTTTAATCTTTGCTCTGTTTGTCTGGTTTTGATCTTGTTTTTGGTTTGTAAAGACAATTCTCAATTTAGTGTTTTGTCTGTACTAAACCCCAGTGTTGTTTTTTTTTTTGTTGCATTTTCTGCGTGTGTCTGGCCATCATCTGTTCAGCATTACACTGACCTAAGTAGCAAAACAGAAAGCCTTCTTGGATTCGTGAAAGTATATTTAAGACCGGTAGTAGTAAGACTGGGCATCTTTTATCTTTGTATTTATAATTTGCAGGATCATGTAAAAGTCAAGGGTATATCACAGGACATGTTATTGTTTTATAAAATCTAGTGATGGTGATCTTGATGCTTTTGGGTTTTTTAGATGTTTTTATGTAAGGCCAGAACTGAACTGAATTAAAAACACGAAATGACATAATATCTGACTTTCAAATGGGTACAATAGTACAGCTGGTAAAATTTTAAATGTTTTGAATGCCATGAAATGTTATTAAAAAGTAATGTTGTAACATGGCACAATCAATTTAATGTGTTTTCATTCAGAGTCAAAGCTGTCTAATTCTTAGCAGAGGTCAACAGGCTCATATCACAGAAAAAATGAATCAACTGTGCCAGCAAGAGAGCAGAACCACCATGTTTATAATGTAAAAATTGCAACGATTTCTCTGGGCTCAGAGGCATTTGGGTGGACCATCACACAGTGGAAATGAGTTGTGTGGTCAGATGAATCAGTATCCCGATCTTTTTGTGAGAAAATGGACACTGTATGTTTCATACCAAAAATAAAAAGGATTATACAGGCTGTTATCGACAAGTCCAAAATAATCTCAGTGCCTTGGCAAAGGTTATTTACACTTCTGTAATGCAACATTAATGCAAAAAGTACAAAAAGATCTTATAGTAACAAATACTGCCTTAAAGATGTGACCTTTTCTAGGGACATGCATTTTTTAACAAAACAATGCAAAACTACATGCTACATACAGTACATCCGGAAAGTATTCACAGCGCTTCACTTTTTCCACATTTTGTTACGTTACAGCCTTATTCCGAATTGTATTAAAT
>JAUZSU010183583.1:0-12426 GCA_034780255.1 Parotocinclus maculicauda
AAATTAAGTTGACTGGGCAAAACATCAAATTATTAATTCTGTCTGCAATGAAACAAAAGTCAAAGTAAATGTAAGAAACACTGTGTGCTTTTTAGATGCATTTTCCATACTGTCCCAAATATGCAATCCTTTTATGTTACGGGCACATGAACACAAACCATCAATTATTTTTCATTCATTTATTATAATTGACAAATGCTATATACTACAGTGAATATACTATAGACATGGAGCACAGGGTGCAGGTGTACAGGATCCTTGGACAGGAAGCCAAACCATTTGAGGCGGCAGGGGTGGCTATTGCAGTGCCGAGGGCTGACTTCCTCAACTAGCCTCCCCTTCCTCTGGCCAGTTTTGCCTGTGTATGCCCAAACCGGTTGAAATTCAACCGATATTATTGGTATTATTGGTTTTACACATGTTGGACTATGGTTTATATACCTGTGTGTGTCCTGCGATGTCGCTGAAGCTCATCACTCCTGGTGAAGCGTTTCCCACAGAAGATCCAGTTGCAGACAAAGGGTCTCTCTCCAGTGTGCCAGCGTAGGTGTGCTCGCAAGTGAGATGTCTTGCCATAGACCTTTCCACAGCCTTCCATGTGACATACATGCTGCTTCTTTTTGGATGGGTCATTGTTGTTTCTGTTGGAGCATAAAAAGGTTTATGGATAAAACTTGGTAATGCAGTTCGATGACTAAAATGATCGTTGACTAGACATTATCATAGTCATATAGTCTTTTTATGCTACTGTAATTATAAAAGGTATTTTTTACATTAAAACTGCATGCAAACAACGGAAATGCATCAGAGATACAGCTGAAGACACGAGTGGAAGCCTAAACTGTTATACACATGGTAACCATTTTGTAGCATCAGCCAGGTGAAACAGAGACTCAACGAGTGAATTTGAACCAATTTATATAACTATATGATAGAGTATGCACATAGTGGCAGAGTGGCAAAAGGGGTACTACTTACAATAGGACAATCACATGCACTTACGAATGCCATCCACACTTGTGAATTGGCAACGGTAATTGGCTGTTTACTTCGTCAATGTATAGAGTTAAAGACAAATTATTATTATAAGATTATTATGATTATTATTATCCTATTATAATGTGCATTTACAATTACATTTAAGTCATTTAGCAAACACCCTTATCCAGAGCAACTTACAATTAATACTGTCTTCATACAGTCCAAGCAATTGCGGGTTAAGGGCCTTGCTCAGGGACCCAACTGTCGAAGAGGTGGTATTTGAACCCTGGACCTTCTGGTCCATATTCCAGTACCTTAACCACTAGGCAACCACAGTCCCATTTAAAACAATTTTTAAAACAATTTATAGTGTATAGCCATAAAGCAAACTGACTGGATGGTCGTTAAACAGTGCGCCCTTGAATTAAAAAATCTAGAACGTTATAAAATGCTAGTACAAGGCATGAAAAAACAGTTCACCAGTGAAAATAATGGACGCCTGAGAGCTGCTACACATCCAAATTTGCATATTTATGGACTCTTGATCTACTGTTGATGCTTAATGTGCAGGTGCCTAAGAGGGGTCTTTTGTTCCCTAATTTTATTTTTGTCATATTGAGCAATTCCTAATTCGACAAAGAAACATATGCTCTTTAAAGTAAGACGTGGCTGGTTATCCTCTAACAAGCCATAAAGAAGCGTTTAGATGTCTTTATTTCACCACGTTTGCATTTTAAAAGCTACTTCAATCATCTTAACAGTCCCCTCCGTTCTAAATGTTAAGCTATCAGATTTCACCCTTAAAAAGAACTGCAGTGTGAACATTTAACATTGCATTCCTTTTTTTTTTCTATTTCTCCTAATTCTCAGTTTGAGTCAGACACTCACCTGCCCTCTCCGTCCCTGCAGTTGGGGCAAGAACAGGCCACTCTGCGCAATCTCTTACTCGGCTGCCCCTCCTGCTCTGAGGGACTCTGTGCCTGACCCAGTTGCTCTGGACTCACTGCGTTCAGGCTAGGGTTGGCTATGTTTCCCACAGTAACGGTCACCGGGGATGGCTGAACTTTGATGCCCTCCTGGCTCTGCTGCTGGCCTGCAGGAGAGAAGCAACATTAGGAACACAGTGTGCTTTGCGCACGTTCTGACATGAATAGATGAGCAGACCGAACCGCAGAGAAGTGAGAACATGTCCGGTACAGTGTCGTCTGAGAGGTATCTATTAACTTTATAAATAGAACTGCTCTGGAATAAGATATATAACCCAGAGACAGTCTGTTTGTACAATAACAGTTACAATAATTCAGGCCGGTCTGAACCCGAAAGCAGCTGTGGGTGGAAATGCACTCACAACATAGAAAGAGTCAGCAATCTGACATCTGTGACTGCTTACGGCAGAAGTGGGAGCAAACACGACCTCATACGCCAATAATGCTTCTGTTTTGCCTTTTGCAGGGCTAAACATGAGCCTGAAAAAAAATTCTAACACTACAAACTGAAGAGCACTCTGTAGTTTGTTTTCTCTGTATCTGACATTCATAAGGTCACTTCACTGTGTGTAGAGGGTCACACACACACACGCACACGACTGCATGTATTGTTATCCATGTCAATAAAATGTCGGATTGGCTACCTAATCAAATAGTGACTTGTAATGATGCTCTTTAGGAAAGCATCATTCATTGCATTTTAAATTTACATTAGTCTACGAATACAGTGTTATGTAAATGTTTGAGTGCCCCTTTTCAAATGACATGTTATCAAGATTCTCTGAATGATACACATCCTCTTCGGGGATTAATCTTAAGTGACATTCATATAGCGTACAATACTTAGCCATAACTCTTATGTGATCAATTAGATTTTTTAAATTTCCACTTGCATAAACGTCAACAAGAATGCAAGTTAAGAGACTTTAAGCCAAAGCTAAATGACCATGAAACACTGATTAAAAAAAAGCAAAACCTACACATCACTGCCAATGGACTGTGGGAAAGTTTTAATAGTAGCGGTGCACTGGTGCAGCATTGCTTGCAAAAATGTGGTCTGTATTCAAAAATAATCATGAAAGAAACCTGACCTGTGACATGAGCAATTCTTTGTGAATTGTGCAGCACAATATTTACATGAGCCAGAAGAACTCTGGAAGCTGAAAGGCTTTTTAAATTCTGGAAGCTGATGGGGAGTCCCAGACATATCCCAGGTATGATAATAATGAGTCGTTAGGATCACGGGGCCCAAGGGGCGACATAACTGCAAGTTGTTGCCCCACCAGCCATCGTATCAGCTTCTAGAACTGAAGAATCCTTTCGGATGAGAGAGTAAGAGGCTTCAAGGACCAAAAAGTCGTCCAGTTGCCATTTTACCAACTGTTAAGCACATGAGTATGTCTATGGTGCTTTGTGGTTGTGTTGAAGCCACCGACACTGCACACAGATCAGCCAAAACATTAAGATCAAACATAGACTGAATAACAAATGTATCTCGTTACAACAGGATTATAAAAGTGATGCTATATGTTAGACAGCAAGTGAACTGAGTTCTTGTAATTGACGTACTGGATGCGGGTGAAATGTTCTGGAATAAAGAACTGAATGAATTTCATAACTTTGGACAACAGGGTCCAAGCATCTCCTAAACAAAGCTTGTGGGGACCTCCCTGGGGTCCAAGGAGGGATAAACCATGAACTGGCAACAGGGTATTGGCACCCAAGGCTCATCGATGCACAATTGTAATCCCAGATGATCCAAATGGACAGAAGTGTGTGGTCCAAGTAACAGAAATGTTTAATGCTGCTTACAGGAGGAATGTATCACAACACACAGAGCAGCACTCTCTGCAGAGTATGGAACTGCCTATTCACAGACCGGTCAGAGCGCTAACCATACTAACGACTGTACAAAGGTAAAAGTACCTACAATGGGCATGCTAGTGTCAGAATGTGAAGGAGAGTGGAGCACTAGAAAAGAGTTGTTTGAGTCCCGTTTACTGTTCCATCATGTAGATGGTCAGCTGGCACCAGGATGCAGTGTGGGAAGAAGACACGTGGGAGTGTGATGCTCTGGGCAATGTTCTGATGAGAACCCTCGAGTCCCAATGTTCGTTTGGACGTTAATAAGATTTCTAATACCTATCGTTACTGAGCAGCTAGCATTTTACGTTTTGGCTGATCGAGGTATGTGGAAAGTATGAACAACGAATTCTTCTGAATGTCAACAAGATGTGTCGAGAATGCAAAACAACCCTTCGCAACCACCCTTAAGCTACTTAATCAAAAGAAATATGGATTGCTCTGTGCAGTCACCAGACTTAGTTAACCGTGTTAATAACACAGATTTTTAAAATCAAATTATTGCTTGCTCTTATTTGACACTTTTCATTTTCAATGAAAAAGCACTACACAGTCACACAACAATACAAGTTTCCCAGTCCCACCAGAGTGCAGTAACTCCCTCCATCGTTTGGACATTAGGAGACGTTGTGCCTCCAAGGACTTCCCACTGAGGACTCATTTTATAATCTATTTTGTTTTATAATTTAGTTCATTTATTTTATTACTAATTAAAATGTTATTATTGCTTTAAATTGTTATTTACCTAATTTTGCTATAATTATTCTTTTAAGTATTTATTTAATTAACATCTAGGCCACCCATGGAGGATGGGTCCCCTGTTGAGTTTTGGTCCTCCCAAGGTTTCTTTCTTCTACTTTCAGGGAATTTTCAACAGACAGAATTTGTTACTTTTTTATAATAACATTACAGTGGCACCTTGGTTTTTGTCATTATTCGTTCCAGAAGAAGAACCGAAAATTATGAGTACCAATCAAATTTTTCCCATAATGTAAATTGACTGAATCGGTTCCAGACACCCCGAAAATCTGCATTCTATAAGGCATTATATGCATAAATGGAGTTGTACTGTACAGGTGGTCCCTGATTTACGATGGGCATGCATTCCAATAATCCCTCATAAATTAAATGTATTTTTTAATAAATTAAAAAAAAAAAAAAAAAATTTATATAGTCTATACTGTATCACGGCTTAATCCATTACACTTATTCAAAATAATTAACTTTTAAAAGCTTATAGCAATAATATAGCGTCAAAAAATCTCATGTGATTTAAGGAATAATGAATTGAAGGTGAAAAGTAAAAGCAAAACACTTACTCTGTTTTACTCAGGACATTACTTACTAATGCAAACTGTAGCCCGAAAGGATTTCGGTTTTATTTTTGGTTCTCATTATTGAACATTTAAGACCCACGGGAACTTGTGTGTTCTAAAAATATAGTCCATCCATCTAATATCTTCCACTTAATCCACACGGGGTCGCGGGCCACCCGGTGATCACCCAAAAACAAGGACAGGAACAACCCTGGGGCACCAATCCATCGTTGGGCACCGCAACGCACACACACTTAGAGACACCAATTAACCTAACACTCATGTCTTTGGACTGTGGGAGAAAACCAGAGTACCTGGAGTAAACCCATGCTGACAGGGACGAGGTGGCCACGCAGACTACACCTGGGACCATCTTGCTGTGCTACCCACCGAGCCACCGTGCCACCCTAAGGACATAGTATTTTAAACTAAATAAACCTAAATATGATGAACACAGCAGAGATCATCACTATGCAGGAGTTACTGGATTTACTGAACCACTGTGTACTGAACTAGGGCAGCACGGTGGCGCAGTGGTTAGAACTGGCACCTCACAGCTAGAGATACCCGGTTTGATCCTGACCCTGGGCTCCATCTGTGTGGTCCGCATGTTCTCCCTGTGTCTGTGTGGGTATTCTCTAGTTAATTCCCACATTCCAAAGACATGCTGGTTAGGTCACCTGGTCTTTCCAAAGTGTCCTTAGTGTGTGAATGTGTGGGCCCTGCAAAGGATTTTTGACCTGTCTGGGGTTGTTCCTGCCTTAAAGTAAATGAATAAATATGTACTTAACTCATACAAGTTTAAGCAAGAACCAAATTATTGTACTCAAAATGCACCGAGAACCAAAAGTTCCAAAATGGTCGGGAACAGAGGTACCAATTAAACAACGTTTGACTTCTACAACGTAGAAGCTGCCAAGGAGTCGGGATTACCAGAATACGAAATATATTTTATTAGCTACCTTTATAAGAAACAGCATTTGTTAAAAAATGTGTTAACACTTGATCAACCAGTTCATGTTGACAGCCCTATTAAAAATCAGTGGCACTCATCCAACCTCAACTAAAGCTACAATACAGGAACCATTAGCTGAACCATAGAACTGTTTGTAGTCTGTAAATTCTGTGTCATTTTTACTAATTACTTAATATTACATTGTGTCCAAACTTTTGCGCAACAACGTAAAGGTATTTCGTACATATTTTTGCTTGGATGATTCAAAGAAATCTACCATTAAGAACAGTTTGCAAGAATAATTGCACAAACTTGTTGTAAATAAGGGTTTTCCAGAACAGATTGTGAAAGAAGGTAATATATATATATATATAATATATGTATCATAAATACATTAATAAGAAGAAAAGTGAATGCATTTAGTCTTCCTCAAAGCTTGGAGCGTATCGATTGGTTTGAAACATACAGTTATATGCTGTTTAATATCCATCCAATCGAGGTCCCTTCCCTTTAACGACCTAGGTCTTAAAAACTATAATAGGAAATAAAAATCTGTCTTTTAACTTTGCATATGGCAGCCACAAATATGCTCAAGAGATGTCGAAACTCATGTATGCAGTTACAGTATATAGTACTGTACTGAACGACCATATTTTACATAATAATTATTACAAATAGCTTGATACTTTTTATTTATGTTACACTTATTTATGTATTGCTATGCATTTTGCTTCTTCTGACCTTCTGCTGGTCACTCGAACGCTGCGCAATTAGAAATAGAGCTGGGAGCAGAAGTCTGTCATTCACTCAAAAGCTCACTACATTTCTGCTATAACTCGGTTGATGTGTTGAAAGACTTTTTTGAGCAAGTTACTCGTATTGTAATGTAGACATAAATGGTGTTCATAAGTGTTATTGTGAGTAGCTCCATTGTCCGCCCTTGTATATTCTCTCTAAGCTATAACTATATAAATGAATTCACATTCACTCGTTGAGAGGTATCTCTGCTGCATTTACGTATCGTTGTCTTGTAAAAATACCCTTTATATTTATATTACAGTACCATAAAAATATTCTGTGACTATGGTAATGTCTAATCAACGTCCGTTTTGGTCAACGTCCTGTTTCACAGTGCAATGCGAACATCAAAGTTGTTCGAATTATCTGTTCTTACCACAAATTCTATGTTTTTACTCTTTACTATTTTACTTAATAATACAAAGTCATGTTTCTTTTGTCTCTAACTTTTCTAAAAGCGTCTACTAACATCTACTGAATCTAAAGTGTTGTTAAGCATTTGTGAGACATAGCTAGTAGAATGTTTCGGTGTCTTACCCTGCACCCCAGCGATGGTAAGTGGCACCCCCTGTACTTGCATTCCCTGTACCCCAGCGGTGCCTAGACCTGCTATGTTAACAGTCTGTACGCCTGTGCTTGAGGCGAGCTGGGCAGTGTTCAGTGTGATTGGCGTCCCTCCGATTGTGAGAGGGCCTATTTGTGTGAATGCACCACTGCCGGGGCTGGAGGCCATGGGTGCCAACGTGAGTTGCTGTGCCATGCCAGCGTTCTGCACCTGCACCGTCTGCCAGCTGATCTGTCCTGTGGGTGTAAGAGTCGGTGCCCGAATAAGGACCTGTGCTGGGTTCTGGAAGGCCTGCAGCTGCACATTCTGTTGGAGTGGCTGCAGTGTCTGGGCTGACTGCAGCTGGATGGCACCCTGGACTAGCTGTTGCTGCTGGGGTTGTGCCTGTTGTTGCTGCTGCTGTTGGGCCTGCTGAATCTGAATTGGTTGGAGCACTGGGTGGCTGACAATGTGGAACTGCTGCACCTGGGCTTGTTGTTCAGGCACCACTGCTTGCAACCCGTTGGACTGAGCGCTGGTTTGGCAGTCAGGATCACCCGACTGTGGCCGTGTGTCTTTTTGGGTCTCAGTACTTGGGTCAGATGCTATGGAGACCGAGGTTAATGCCGTCACGTCTGAAATGACATCTCCACTGACTGACGTGGTCGTGTTGGTGGTCCCACATTCAATACTGCTCACCGGGGTCGTGATTAGCTGGTTGCCATTAGCCACGTTTGCATCGTTCGACTGCACCAGCTGAACCGATCCTCCTCCTGCTGCCATGTTGTTGATGACAGGCAATGCCAAGGTGACACCACCAATATTTATGGGAATTGTAGTCACAACAGGGGCTTGCGTGCCCTGAATGGTCTGTAGCTGAAGTGGAAATGAGGGGCGGATTTGCAGTGGGATGGCCTGATTGGCCACGTTCTTGGACATGACGCTGGCCGTGGTGGCTCTTGGAGACGTGGTCAGGAAGGCTTGGTTGTTTGCAGTGGAGATGAGCTGAATCTGCTCGGGTTGGACACTTAATGTTGTGGGGGTGCTTGGGTTTATATGGATCTGCTGACCGTCTGCAGTCTGTATGTGCGGGATCACCTGATACTGGATCCCTCCTGTGGAGCTCGGCATGTTCTGCACCTGGATGATCTGAAACTGCTGCTGCTGCTGCTGTTGTTGTTGTTGTTGTTGCTGGGCGACGGACACATTGTTCGCCCCGGCCAGTTTGACCTTTCGTCCCGGTGCGCTGTCTAGGGGTACCACATTGGTACCAGTGGCTACGGATGCCACGCCAGGCGTCTGCGTGTTGTCCTTGGTAACAGTGGTAGCTGCGGCGGCTGGCGATGCAGCAATGATCTGCCAACTGTTTCCTGTGAACTGAGCTGGGAGAAGCTCCAGCTGCTGAGGCGTGTTCTGAAGCTGCAGTAAGCCCTGGCTTGGGTCAATGATGATCTGCTGCGGCATGCCGGCCGGACCCTCTCCACCCACACCTCCTATTTTGCTGCATGTGGCTGCAAGCAGAGCGAGAGGAGGTGGCTGCGCGTCCTGTTCTCACACATACATGCACGCGCACACGCGCACACAAACACACACACACACACAATAAAAAAAAGAGACTAAGTGTCAGCAGATGTGGGAGGGAATACAGGAAGAGTGGGTGGGTGTGTATGAACCACAGTTTCTCCATTTCAGTATGCAGACTGCTTTAAAATTGGGTCGAAGCAATACTGAAGGCTGAACTGACACAAAACGGATACCAAAAAAGCAATGCATTATTACATTCAGGAAATATTACATAATCACAGCCTGCCAATAAATCGGTACATACACTGCTCACAAAAACTAGAGCATATTTCATTAGGGGATAGGTCTTTTTGAAACATCCCCTAATTTTTGTGAGCACTGTATTATCACTGAGACACACAGTCGAGAAAGATTTGAAGACATTTTCAAAACAGATGACAAGATTTGGTCAAAAAACAAACAAACATGATTTTAAAGTTTAATAAGTTAGTGTGTGAACACCTGTTGATACCACTGAATTATATCAAAAATAAGCAAAGCTTAAGTAAATGTATTCTCTAACAATTCTCTATACTAAACAATAAATGTCATGTCAAAATATGGTATTAATAATAGCTCACAAAATCTACTTCATTTCACTTTAAGCTACTAGTTAACTGTTAGCTTACAGCTACAGTTAGAGTAATACATTCTGCTATGAGGAAGTGTGAACAATAAGGACAGCACCAAACTGCCAGGTTGAGCTTTAACACAGACTGAAATACCTGCGATGCTGACGTTTTCCCTTTATTCTGTTTTTCTCCTCCACCTGCTTTCCCCCCGTCTGTCGCCATGACTTCTTTCTTTTGATCTGAAAAAAAAAGTACATTTTAAAATTCAGAAAGTCAGAGGTCTGATGGTACAGTCTCACATTTTGCTCCACCTCCCATTCATTTTCTATGTTGAAATTTACTGCTGTATGGTATACATATTATTTTTACAGATTATTATACATTATACTGTCACAGTATTTGTGGTAGGGAGAGGCATGAAGGGCTTTTATACAGGTCTGTAACTACTTCTAGAATATATTTTTTAAACCAGCATGTAAATAACGAAGGCTCTGAATACTTTAGGGTTTACTTCATCCCACATAATGACACCAAATATGAAGGAATCAAGATGCATGAAACAGCTGCGGAATGTAAACAGTTTTTATTGTGCAAACGGAGACGTATTGAAAACAGAACTACAAAAAAGAGATGCTTTTTTTGGATTTTTGCCCTGGAAAGACACTTCTTGAATCCAGTGTTCCTCTCTTGGCTACATTGTTACTTTGTTTGTAATGTGGCTCCACCGCTTTATTTTCCTGTTATATGCAGAAAAAAAATCCCCTCTGACCACTTGGCTTCATGGTTTCTCTGCTGTGGTGATGGATTAAGCTGCTGGAGTTACCAACAGTGGCTTGACAAACTTTGCAATATATTGCCTTTTGGTCTGTGGTGGATTTCTTAAAACCAAAATCATCCAAACTGTAGACGCAGTATACACAATACATAATTTGCTATATAAATTGAAGCATTACAGCTGCTGTTTCAGCTATGCTACCGTATGGTCGTATATGAAAAAAACATACCATATGGGGAAATTTAAAGCAGTATACCGCATAAACTGGTACACCGCCTGGCAGTAAAAAAAGGAAGAGGGCTTTTCTGTATTTTATGTAAATGAGGGTCCTCATTATGTGTCCAGTTGAACTGAAAGCAAAAGACCAGAACACAGTATGGCATTTTGAAAATGGACTGAATTACAAATGTCTTATGACGTACACAACAAAATATATGAAAATTGTTTACATACCTAAGTACTTTAGTACACTATATGTAAGTGAAGGTATTTAGGACTTGAGTACCAACTATAGTAAGCTACAGAAAGAAAAGCAAAGACTGTATATAACTGCATCTTATTAAAAACTGTATATTACTTGAGTTGACTGATGATTTGGTGTATGAGTAGGGTGAGCCTGGGTATAGCAAACAACTGCAGAAAAAAACAAACAATTCTTTATCCTAAGGGTTTACCCAGAACCTAATCCAAGTAACGCAAATCACAAAGTGGAAATACATCCTGGAGAGGATTTATTAATATATCAATATAGTTTGTTGCTTCATGTCATCAATAGTCGATGTACTGTACTGTTAACTACTAATTATAACCTTGCTATCCACATGTACCTCCGTCTTGGAAATGGCAAGAATAATAAATATCCCTATAACTAGAGTCCTATATCCATTACTTTTTAGGGGGAAATTCCTTAGTAGAAAGATTAATATATACACTCTGGAGACTTTCTTTCTTTCTTTCTCTCTCTCCGTCACCCATGTCTGTCGTGCATACAGTAGAAATAATTTACAAAGAAGCAACCAAACGTGTAGTGCTTTTTTCCGTGCATTTGTGTGTATTGCATTCACCCTTTAGGCTACCCCCTAGTAAATGTTTGCTGCTGTAAGTGCAGGAATGTAAAAACGAAAAAAAACCTGTTGACTCACAGTGAGATTAGTAACTTGCAGATAGAGGCACTGACTATATGTCAGGGTATATAAATATCATCTACAGCATATAAAAAAGTGTACGTTTAAATTATGATTATAATAAGTTACACTTATATAGCACTTCTGAAGACTCATACAATTAGGTTGAACATGTAAAGTCTAACAACAGACAAACCATACTGATAACAAAAGAAATGCAGAGAATCAGGACAGAGGGGAGTTGTGGGCAAATAGGTTATTTTTGAACGTAGATAAAGATTCAGACTGCTGAAATTGTACAGGTAGCGAGTTCCAAAGGCATGGAGCAAGTATGGTGAAAAGTTGTTCCCCAAAGTTTCGGGGGTTGGAAGCGGGAGTGGTGAGCAGCCTAGGTGTTCAGGATCTTGTGTGTGGGAATAGGTTTGTAGGGTTGAAAAAGATCAGACAGGAAGGAACACATAGCATTGAGGGATATTGTGGAACAATAATAATACGCCTATACAGATTTTTAAAGTTTCAAAAGAATTTCAGAACAACACATAAAAAATAAGTAGGCTATACTCTCTCAACCACTGTGGCTCTCCTCTAACAGAAATAATGCCAAATGTAGTGGTGACAGAAAAAGGAAATCTAAAGCTGCATTCAGAAGTGATGACAGCCTTGCCGATGATGACTCATTAGGCACACTAGTAAGTACAGCAGTTGGGACACAGCCTATATTAGCACTGCCTTTTAAATTTTTTAGAACTGCACAATAGGCACCGATTCACCTAGTGAGCATACTATTTACCGGCAACCATGAACTTAAGACAAACTCTTAAAATGAATGTACAAAGTTAAAGCGACAACTTAAAATGAACAATAATATCGAATTACCCAAGGATACCTGAAACAGTTAACGAAACAAACCAACAAACAAAACACAACCAATGCAAAACTAATATGCTTC
>JAUZSU010183604.1:0-12425 GCA_034780255.1 Parotocinclus maculicauda
CCCTTTTGGTTGTTTCTCATTATTTCCCCATTCTTATTATACGTCGTGGGGTTCACCTATCCCGCATACTGGGTCCAAATTAAAATACAGTCCAATTACGTGTCTCCTCTCAAAGTCTGTCAAATGGTAAGATTGTCTTTGAGTGCATCATAGGTCAGTGAACTTTCACCAAGAGGTACGCATCCCATAAGTAGCCTCTGGAAGCCTTTTTATAGACAGAAAAAGAAATAATTTTACTCCCTCTTGTGGTACTACCCAGTGTCTATTCAGACCACACCACTAATCATTTACATACCTACCTGAGACACAACTGCAATTTTATCTGGGTGCTTTATTAATTTGTCAATGAGTGTATATAATTTTATCCTGCATTTTTTTCTTTATTCTATTTTGAGTTTAATGCTGGTAAAATGTTAATTAATATATATTTTTGGTCTGGGGCTAGAGGTTGCAGTACCATGACTGCTGTCAGTGGTGAAACAGTCAAGCCAGTAGCCTTGTTCAGGGCATGACTCGAGATTTCACACATGCTTGACCTGATCTCAAAATGGAAGAGTGGAAAATCAGTACTGACATACATGTCTCACACATGAGCACTCACACATTAACAGATTGCAGTTTACTGCATGAAAGCGCACTTAAAAGTCCCACAACAGGTCTGGCAAAAAGTGTCCTGCCGTAATTTAGGTAAGTGCTATCCACTACTAATCCACTACATAATAAAATTTGCAACCTTTCATTATGGATGCGATTAAAAGACAGAGTGACTGGCTTTGTATGTACTAGAGAGTAAAAGTTCTAAACTATACACCCCCACCATTTGAATGGTAGTTTTTTTTTGTGTGAAGAAACAAATACAATGGCAAAAACCTCTCAAAAACCTTGCACTGGCAAAAAGGTTGTGCTTATAATAAATACAGAATAATAATTCTTAAACCTCTAAGGGTGCTAAGAAAAACTATTTATGATAGGAGAGTAAGCAGAATGCATCTCAAAGTGGAGTCTGGCTACATAAAGTGCAATGTGCACAAAATTGTCTTTAAATTATCATCTCGGTAACAAGCTTCATTCCCTTGTACAGACTGCCAGGGTGCAAATGCATTACTCACTGAATACTCCAACCTCAATGAAGACACACTCTTCCTTTAAAGGAAAGCCTCCATGCATAACAGCAGTCCATAAAAGGCTCCACCACAAGCTTGCATGTAAACCAAAGGCAAACACATTTGACATGTTTCTGGCAGTAATGAAAAATCTGAAAAGAGATTGGCCCAAAAAGCAATAATTAAGTACTTTAATGCATAATTGATGTAAACGCACATGCTGTAGCATTAGCGAGGTGCAGACTCACTAAAATTTTGATTGACCTGTGCACTTGCATGCTGTGATAATGGGTTTGGAGAGAGCAGTCAGGGTCACCAGCTGCTCTTCCCCCATCAGCCTCATTCCTCTCTAGTATCATTAAGCACCATTTACCAATTTTATCAAAAGTTACATTTAAGCAAAAATTAAGTTGTTCTTCCTATAGGTCCTTCAGTCTTCCTATAGTCTTAAACTTCTATAATAAGTTATGATAAGAAATACAAATTTGTATTTTAACTCTGGACATGACAACCAATCAATGCTATGGATCCACAAGCAGAGGTGGGAGTTACAGAGCCAAGTCATTTAAGACATTTATGTGTGCATGTGCACCCTGGCAATGGTCATATGTTCGCTTGCTTAATATCTTACGTTTGGACAAGAGACTGTTCTACATGTTTGTATGACATTTTGCGACTTAAATGGTGTTTGCATGTGTATGTGCCGGCCCTATTGCAATAGTAATAAAGGAATAGTAAAGGAGTAAAACTCCATTACCTGTACGTTCGCTCTGACCTATTCCTATATAAATGGGTTTACATTCACTAGTTGAGTCTCTCTTTCATCTAGCTGGTCTTCCGTGTTGTTCGTAACACTGTCTACCAATTAATTTTTGCTTTTACAAATGTATCAGGTCCATCACACCATCATCTGTAGTGTTGCGGTTTTCTCCTAGACAGGATCATAACAGTACATCACTGTATGTATATAATTATTGTGAATTGCATCATTTGCACACCGTTTTCTAGTGAAATCTCGTTGTCATTATATCATAATAAAGCATAAAGTAAAATGCTATTCTGTTACTGTGTTTTAACAACATGTCCTAAATATCTGGATTTCCAGATACATTAAAATACAGGAAAATCCAGGCTGAGGCAAAGCAGCAAATTTGGCATTTAAAACAGGTTGTATTTTTTATCTTCTTTACAGGAAGTGTATCACAAGTAAGACGTGTCTTTATATAGGCGAAAAGTGTCTCATGAAACTCAAAGGGGAAAACGGGGTAAGAAAGTTTGGGGGTCATTTTAAATCATAGCTCTGCTTTAAATTTTTCTATAGTAAAATAGCATGTCTATCTCTCTCTAAACAGTAATAGCTTAATTGTTTACTACAAAAACACAACAGTTTAACAAGGTAAACGTTTTTAACAAAGTAAAAGTTTTCATAAAACTATTCAAAAAGTTAAATATGTCATTACTAAATCAGACAAATAAAACACCTTTATTAAAATAAAAAAATATATACAAAAACTTCCTATTTTGCATTTACACTTAAACATGCCATAAATTATCAATAATGTATATACATTTGCTGTATATTGCCAATTATTAACTGACACAAGTTGCATTTCAGATAGTGACAACACGGTCACCTTGCAGGTCCAATGAATCAGATCTGAGTCGCGGCCTGGCCATTGCTTGTGTGGATTTGTCATTGCTTCCCCATGTTAGCATGGGATTCCAAAGATGCATTAGGTCAGCTGGTGTGCCTAAAGTGTCCTAGTGTGAGTGTGCATGTGCCATGTGATGGACTGGTGCACTGTCTGGGGTTGGTTTCTGCGTTGTGCAGTAATGGAACGTGAGCGGGGATTAGTGTTCTGAAACATGCCCTATTTGTTTAAACTCTTATAGGCATGAATAATCTGAATAGTTCAGTTTTGAATGTTTGAACTTCTTTGATTTTTTGCATATACTTTTATTATACAAAAGTTAAAAGAAATAGTTAAAGAGTACAGTGATAACCTGTTGCCCTTAATCAGTCAGCAGTACATTTTGTTATCAAACATTCATTTGCCTACTAACCTGCCAACTCAATCACTTTTTTATTTGGAAAGTTGCTAGTTGAGGCGGCACAGTGACTCGGTGGGAAGCAGTGCTGCCTCACAGCAAGAAGGTTCAATCCCAGGGTGGAGAGGCTTATGTCCTTCCCTTGTCTGCATGGGTTTAATCTGGGTACGCCGGTTTCCTTCCACAGTTCAAAGACATGCGTGCTAGGTTAATCGGAGTCTCTAAAGTGGCCCTTAGTGTGTGTGTGTGTGTGTGTGTGTGTGTGTGTGTGCCCAAGTCACATCTAGGGTTGTTCCTGCCCAGAGTTGCCGGTGTTCACCGGCTAGCCTGCAACCCCGTGTGGAATAAATGGGAGATAACAGACAGATGGATGGCTGGATGGATGGAAGTTGCTATTTATGCAATATATCGTTTAGAAACCTAGGAAACCTATATGTCCCTTATAACAAAATTAAGCATTGTGTTACTATTCTTCTTCTTATGATGTACCTTGTTGAATGACAGTGCTTGTTTACTTTAAATTGAAGAAAATGCTAAATATAATAAATGCCGAAGACACTTTTGACTGCTCACTAATTAAAATTCTGATATTGACTAAATTCTTATCTAATCTTATATTCTATGTATCATATGTAATATGAGCATGTAATAGACAGGTTTTAACTGCAGCACAATCAAAACATAAATAAAAGAACAATCTAACAACAGTTTAGGTATAGTGCTTACAACTGTTCAGACTCCAAGTACTATGGGGCAAAGTGAAGATGAGGATATATGAATTTTGGAATCACTTAGAAAACTTGACAGAGAGAGCAGTCACAAAAATGCAAAGACCATCTTCTGTGCCAAAACTCTGCTTGTCTGAGACTTTAAAACCATAAAAATCAAGCTTGGGGAAGAGAAGGAGGATGGAAAACATTTCCTAAAAACATAACCCAATAATCTGTTTCCCTGTTTGTATGTGACGATGTACAATCCATTACTTTTATTTTAAGTTTAAAAATAAAAAACGAAGCATTATGGCATATGAATATACATGCTTGTTTGTATCCTATTTTTCCTTAACTGTTGAGATATACTTCTGGACCTGATTTACTAAGATTTGAAATATTGTTATTATTAAGTTCTGTTAAGTTAATTTAAACTCAATTATATGAATAGTGCTTCTGTCCAAAACAAGAGCTCTTTAGTTTGCCTTTGGAGCAAAAGGTTTTATTTGAAAAAGTATTCATTTGTTCAATCATTTGATCAATAGTTTACTTTTAACACTTTTTATTGTCCAGGTTTCACATCCAAGTTTCAATATAATACGTATTGGTTTGTACATATAACTACATGTGTGTAGTTAATAGCCAGTAGTACAATGCTGTGGATTATTCAATCAGAAATAAGGTTTTGCATATGCTGTTTTTTCTTGACAATCATGCAGAGTTCGGATCTAAATGTCTATCTAACAGCACAAGAACTTTGGAGAACACCCACGAGTATGCTAAAGAATAATGCCTTTTGAAAAAATCCTTCATTTATAAAATGCACTGTGCCAGTGTAATGTTTTAATCAACAGGATTCCATGATCACAATTACTTTATGTGTACTGTATGTGGAACCGCCTTTATTACACAAGGCTTGCATATTTGTTATCTTATAAGGAGATGTGCAGTCAATGCTCCACATCCACAAGCCATCCACATATATGGATGTGTATGCCCAGTGAGTACAAAACATACTTGATGAAGATCTGGCATTAGTATGAAATAGGACTCTGTAGGATTCAACATCCAAGACTGCAATAAAATTGTATGGTTTTATCTCATTTTGTAAAACTATTCTGATTAATCTTAATTGCAGTCATGGTATAAAATATGCATCAAAAGAGTACTTAAGTTGTATTAATTTTCAAAAACGATCTCCATTTTAAAAATGACTTTATAACTGTGAGTGAGAAATGAATCTTTTTGACGCTTGACACATTAGGTAGAAAATCCGCAAATGATGGCACAAACTGTAGTTTGCACATTTTTGCAACTTAAAACATAAAACATAAAATGCCAAAACAAATGGCTAAAATGTTTCTAAATACGTGTTTACTTTTTGGCAAATAGTGCACAAATAGATTACACTGAGAAAACTGTTTGGCTGTAGAGCAGCATTCGCCAATTAATCCAAAAGCATTGCCATCTAAAATGCAATTATCCTTAAGATATACTACACAGAAAGTTCAGCTGGTCTTGTTTTCAAAGGCCTGGCTATTTGGCATGTCTTAGTCTGAACAGTTGTGCTGAGAAGGGGGTGGAGGTATGTCTGCAGTAAAAATGCTGAAAGTCCAGACAGGGAGTCACTTTCCCTACATAAGTTACCATCAACTACCAGGCACTGTGAGATTGTATTACTTCCCAATCCCATAGACCTATTTAATCTTCCCCTCAAACTTCATGGTCCTCACTTCTAAATAAATCCCTTCATGCTGATTGATTTGTAATACACTGGGCTAAATATGCTTTAATAGTGAATGGCAGATCGAAAGCCAGGAAAGTAACAAACAGCTTAGTTCAAAAAATAAATTCCCGCTTTTCACTTTGTCTTAATTGTCAATGAATCTGGAATCTGACAGGTTATGAAGGGCTTGGCAGCTGCAGCAGTTTTGTGGATTCTAAAAATGTGCATTTGATATCTTGACCTTATTTTAAGTACCACCCATGGACTCTTATAACCACACAGCTTAGCCGGAGACTTCGCATTGACTTCACCCTCCACATTTATCAACACATACCTACTGTATGATTCTGAATTACTTGTGATTTATGATGCTTCAATACACAAGCAAGTGTGATGTAGGTTACTGCATTATAAATGCAGTATTTATTATATTAATATGAAAATATAAGGAGGAAATAGACTTAAAAGAGTATTATTAACAGCAATGAAAGTTAGGAGTGTTTAATCTGGTTATAAAATGCAGAAGCCCCAGCAGAACACTTTTAATGACTTACATGATGATCCTAACGTACTAAAGGCTCTAAAGGAAGCCAGTGATGCTGTTTCAGCTAATCATTCAAAAAGTGGGAATCAGCCAGTCCTGATTTATGTGAAAAGTACTGTCACAACTACAGTATATATAAAATCTTCAGCTTTAAATCATGAGAACATTGAATTTAGTTAGGCCACAGCTAAAATATATACAATAATTTGTGTGTGGGGTGAAGAGGAAACTTGCTTAATAACTGTTTTCCGGAAATAGGCTAAAGTCTCATACTGGAAAAAAAAAATCAATGATGATCCCCCACTGAAAGTCTTCTTTTAGTCTAAGATGCCAGGAAACTATACACATGAGCTATATCTGGACTATCTGTGCTGGGACCCAACACTGGACATGCTGGTGCCAGCAAACCAAACCCATTTCAAGATACAATCTAAACCCAAATATAGATTCTAATCAAGATTTAAATCTAAATCTGCATGAAGCAAGGCTCAGACCAAGTGTTCCACCTGCATTACATACAATGCTCTAGGAACTTCATGTCATGAGTTTCCATAGCCAAGCAACTACATGCAAGCCTTACATCAACAAGGTATAAAGCACAGTGCCATGGGACTCAGGTGCAGTGGAAATATGTTCAGTCAAGTGCCAAAAGGTGATACTCTATCTGGCAGGCTAATTGATAAATCTGGGTTTTGTGAATGCCAGGAGAATGTTACCTGCCTGACTGCATTTGTCAACTGTGAAATTTGGTGTAGGAATGATAAAGCTATTGGGGTGGGCCTAGTCCCTTAAGTTGCAATTAAGTTAAATCTTTATGCTTCAGCATACCAAGCTTGCTTCCAACTTTGTTTGGACAGTTTGGGGAAAGGCCCTTTTCTGTACAAAGCTTTCAGTGCTTAACACAAGTAATTTAAAATGAAATGTTTTAACAGACTGCAGTTTGAATTTTCTTTAAAAACAAAGTGAACACAGTAAGTATTATTGGAGAGATGAGAACATACCAGTCAAAGCCATTCTTGTTGCTGTATTCAGAGTAGGTGAAAAAAGAAACGCAAGCTAGATGTTTGTGAGATTAATGGTTTAGATTTCTCAGATGCTCTGTATCAGTGGTGTGAATAAATGAGAGCCCTGGCCTGTCTTTTTCCCCAAAAGTACTCGAACATTTATCTTTAAAGTGTCCTAAGTCTGTAGAGCACAAATCACTCTGGACACCTTGAACTGCCAGACGATGACGGCATGACATTTTTAGATATGCTGAGGAGTCTGGAGAATTTCAGAACAGCCATAAAGCCTATACCAAGGAGTTTACAGTGTGCCACTCAGTAAACCACTCTGACTCCTTTTAACCAATTTGAGACTGGCAAATTGATCACGTTGAACACAGTAATAAGGTAAGATTAGCCAGACAGAATTGGCAGCTTTTTTATCGTTTTCCTATCTAAGCTATAAATCCCTTACTGACATAATTGTTTATGAAAGTGGCTTTCTGTACTATTTGTACCCCATTCTGTATAACATTATGCAAATTACCAGTCTTTCCACCAGAAACAAGTTAAGGGCACATCTGGGCATACAGTACATTTTGTTTTCCTTTGCCAGAGTATGTGATGAGGAACCACTGACAGCTGACTGAACTACAATGAGACAAGCCACATAAAAAGTGCATAAATTACAAACGCAGTAACACAGAAGCATTCATGGTACGTACTCGCATACATGTCAACAATTCCATGCAAAGGCCAAACTTGCAATTGAACAAAGTTTTGCACATGTGATAAAACTGTTCTCACAGCATGTTTGTGTTGAATCTAAAGTTTTGTTTCAAGAGAGCAATCAGAAACTAAGATTGTATTTGCAATAATTGTTTTTGATAGAACCTTGTGTCACAATTTTGTGACTTTTTCCTGTTTAACCATTCAGTTCTGAGACGTGTGGGGGTTTTTTTCTTATTTTTGTGTAAAGTTCTGTATTTTTTGTTTGTATCTTAATAAAGACACTGACACCTAATTACATATGGACATTATGCCGTTGCTCATGCAACAAATCCAATAGTGGCCCAAGACTTTTGTACAGTATTGTATATTGTAATATGCATAATATAGCCCATTGATTCTGCATATAAGCAAAAGAATGGGCACGTCTGGTTAAATGATATGTTTTGCTGAATTTCTGAATAAACAGAACCTAACGCAACCTGTATAAACTAGAATATTAGAGAATGCTGTCATTTAAAACGCAGACATTTTGTATGGAATTGTTGGGGAAAACTTAATTATAAGGCTTGGTGCATGCAAAATTTTTGAACAGTTTCATTTCTTAAAATGTGCATTAAAATGATATCTTCTCATATAATCCACAGGGGCCATATGGGTGCCATAGTAAGCACGGAAAAGTAGGGATTTCAGCAGGGGGCCCAAGGCAATGAAAAGTTTCCACTGTAACTAAACTTGTCCTAAGCAGGGGCTGCCCTATAAATTACCTTTTAAATAGGTGGCTCAAAATGTGTACTGACTCCACATAAGCTGGATAAGGGCGTCTGACAAATGATTTACTCTTACAGTAAATAAACTGTAACAGCAACTTTAACAGTTTGTGAGTATTCTTCTGGGCTCTACTACATTACTGCATATACGCACACTGCCTGGGTGCTGTTAAGCTCGTGCAGGCAGTGAGACACTTTACAACCCATCATGAGTTCAGATCCATAAAGCCGTAACCACTCATAGACACGACGGGGACTAAGGCGCTCACCCGCACTAGATTGCTGACAGCTGCCTGCACAGCGGCCACCGGCGCACTCAGATCAGGAATCGCTTTGCCATCAACTTCTCCCTCCTCATGCATGATGACCAGGTGAGAGATCTGCTGAGCCACCGGCTCCAGGATACTCTCGATCGTCTTCGTGTGGAACACCGGCATCGTGAATCCCAACGATTCTCCACTCTATTTGACTGAACAGATGCACCAAACACCGACCCAGGCACACACAGCTCCGGCCGTTCTCTTCAATGACAACCCAAACTGACCCGTGTAGTCCCGACGCTCTACGCCGTCATTCGGTGAAATCATGAAAACCCCGTCGCGCCTCCGCACGCAGATCGCTTCTGAGCGATCCTGCTCAGAAAGAAGCATCGGCTCTCAGCCAATCATCGCCGAGGCTCTAGCAGCGGGCGCTGCTCTGATTGGTTCGATTGTTTGGCGAGTGCGCTAGCGCTTCCTAAACAACGTAATACGCGCTGTGTCCAAAAATGGGCTGTACAGGAGTTCCACTGAGAGCTGTAGACCCTGTACCTCACATTACATTACATCACATCATATCATGCATTTTAAGATTGCACGATGACGTTATCAAGACATGATCACGGTGAATTTATAAGGCTAGCGCTACTTTATTCTCAGGCAATAAAAAAATAAATATGTTGTTATTGAATAATTTCTCCTTAATACTACCATAACAATATCTGACAAGAACCAGCCACAATACCAGCCACAATACGACACACACTGTATAGCATCCTGTTCACCCCGCTAATCACTGATCAGGGTCACCATACAGGGGCTGAATCCTAACCTGAAATTCACTGGGCCCAGGCACAGGTACGCCCTGGACAGGACTTCCAGTCCATGGCAGGCTTCCATATATCTGACAGTCACATGATATAAATATTCTAATATTAATAATATTATAATATAAATAATATTAACTGACAATTTGTTTATTTTACACGTAAGTATCAAACGTATGAAATCATTTGCTTATAGGATCAACTGTGGCCTTTTGTGCTTCTACAAACATTTATGTAACTGTTGACCAGTCCTGCACATTGCCTTGGAGGAATTTTATCCCATTCCTTTATAGAGAACAGATTGAGCATTGGGTTTCTCTTCCACAACCTTTCTGTTGGACAAAGGTCAAAACTTTGCTTTTTCAAAACACTACCTTTAGCAAGAGGATGTTTACAGGTGAGATAGGATGGGCATTGCCCACCCAGAGGAATTATCTGCCTATCATATGAAAGCTCACCATTATAGACATTTTTTTTGCTTACATGCCTATTGTTATCTGTATATTGTTGTTGCCACCCATATAATTTCACATTCTCACACGAAGATGGCATCCTAGTAATGCCTAAGCCTTTAGTATTCTTTAACCATTTCAGAATATAACAATTTGTGTGTTAAGGGCCACTGCTGCATGACCACCTCCCTTTTGAGACAGTTCACAGACAGACGTCCTGACAGTTTCCTTTGGACTTTACTGGTATCATTCAGAATGCATTATTCCATCCATGGTGGCAAGTTGCCATGGTCTATATTTAAAAAAAAACAAGCAAAAATCAGGATAACATGAAACCACCAGCATGTTGCACAGATTTTTAAATGTTTTTATGTTGGAATGCATAATTTTTTCCAGAAATACATTTCACATTTAAACCAACAACTTTATTTTGGTCTAGAAAGCCCATTGTCCATGTGCTACATGAGGAGCAGCAATTTTTTAGAGCAATAGTTTTCTCCTTACCATGCAGACCAATGGTCTCTATATCACCACATCAGTGCTCTCCTCACGGTAGACTCATGGTGCCAAGAAAAGAAAGGCTGCACTGGGCACAGGCTTATCAAAATAGACAGCTGAATAACACAACCTGGTTGGATCTGCTGAGGCACACAGATGGTAGGGTCAACATCTTGTATCAACATCATGAATCCATCAACCCAACATGCATTGTGTCAACAGTCCAAGCTTTTGAAAGTAGGGTAATGTAGGGTATGTTTTTTGTCACAGTTTGTACCTGTTAATACCAATCAATCATTGCTAGAATTCCACCATTTATTTGCACATGAATTGTGTGATAAAGTCATGTCAACACTGAGCACAATCTCAAATGTCTTTCCTTAGCACTAAAATTACCCTAAGCTATCTCCTAAATCTTCAACGTTAAATTAAAATTACTACAAATAAAATTTAAATGTATACAACTTACAAATATCTATTGACTAATGTAAACGATGGCTTGGTGGGTAGTACTGTTGGCTCACAGCAAATAAGGTCTTGGGTTCGATCCCCAGTGGAGCAACCTGGGCAATTTTGTTCTGCATGCTGTTTCTGTGTCCATTCTGGTTTACTCTGGGTTTCCTCTCACAGTCTAGATAGATGCATGTTAGGTTATGTGGTGTGCTGTGAGTGTTTGTGTCCTGAGATGGATCATCCTGTGTAATGTTGTTCTTTCCTTGTGCCATGTGTTGTCAGCTATGCAATAGCTTTCCCACAACCCTGACCAAGGATATCTAAATGAATGAACGAATGAATGAGCGAATGATACAAACTAACAAAACCCCACATTATGTATAACCTTTGCAACCTACAATTCTATTGTGTTGACAGCATGCAAGTCTCACAAGTTAATTTAATGATCTCCTCAATGTTGATACATTTGAACATTTGGACTCCACACTATCCCTCCCGTTATGCTCCCATTACGCAGCAGCACACCCTCACTACTGTCAACCCAACATACACACAAACAGCAAAACATAAAGCTGCTCATGAAAATGCAAATACAATTATCTTCTCATAGTGCAACAATAATGTGCTAGTCTACAGTATATTACACTCTGGTCTTTGTTGCAAAGACTCTTTTAATAATTTTTAGTTTGTAATATATAGTCATGAGTTTTATAACTGACATGCTGCTCTAAATTATTTGGGTTAAATGACTGAAAATTTGTCTCAGAAAGGCTGACTTAAATTTTGTAATCAAGCAGATGTGTTCTCAACACATGGTCATCTGCTCCAATTCCCACTTTAAGTAGTTAATGTAATCGAAGGCATCATGTTTCCTTTAGACACACAATAAAATGGTTTATAAAAAGACAGAAGTGTTTGCTCTACAGTTGGCCAAAAAATGGACCCTAGCCAATATTTGCTCTGTTTCAGCGATGTGGATAAAAATAAAAACAGGCAGACTACTAACTGCTAAATGTGAAACAACAGACTAAACCTGCGGTGCTGAAGTTATCCATGTAACTGCATGTAACACACTTTCCTGCTGTTGTGATGCGCACAACCTTTTGCAAAATTCCTAATATGGACTGAGTCTGTCTGAGGGAGCAGATGCATACCTTGCAATTCTAATGTAAATTGTTTACTGTACTCAGCAGCTTCCATTTCAGTGGTGCAGTACATTCAGTACAGTCATTTGCAAGATCAGTATAAATAGTTCTACTATGGATTCGTCTTGAACTTCTGGTCACACACACACACACACACACACACCCACACACGCACACAC
>JAUZSU010183615.1:0-12424 GCA_034780255.1 Parotocinclus maculicauda
TGTCTTTCCATCTGAACTCATTGTTGTCTAGAAGAAACTACAGAGATATTAAGGAGATCTCCTTTTTGATTTTTGTTTCCTCTTGGAGTAAACACCTGGACAGTAACTACACTGACTATAAGGCACATAAGAATGCACTCTAAAGATATCTAACGTAAGGGATTGTGTAATATGATTTACTAATAAACTCCTAAATCAATCCTGTGTGTCGTGGGACCCTGGGCTCTTGTGGGGCTAACCTTGCCCCTAACCCGGCGAGCTTACCCCCACTGCAATTAATAGTGTGTAAACTGTAGAATAGAATCGCAGTTAGTGTTGTGAGCAGGGTTATTCTGCACTAAAGGGGTTCGACGTTGTAAAAGACCAGGCATTTCAGGTGTACATACTAATTCGGGACGCACAAAGACTTTAAAACTGTTTGGGTTTCTTCATCTGTTTGCAAGAAAGCATTAAAATGCATAGAATACAGCTGATATAAAACTTCAAGTTGGTCTATAATTGCCACTGTGATGGTGTCAGTAAATTGGATAGAAAAATGTCAAATTACTGATCCAGATATGCAAATCATCTCTAATTACAGTGGAACAATACTTCCTTCCTATTTCAATGCTGAAGATTATCTGTATTTTCATGTAGATGGAAAGCTGCTCCCTGCAGACTTGACTCACTACGTGGTCCCGGACGCTGGAGTGGTTAGGGACTTCTTGGAGGTTTTGGAGTTTCGAGAATTATGTGGGATCGTATTCACTCAGACAGCATGCCAAGCTATACAGAACTCACGGGGACGCAGGTACGCCACTATTATAACATTCTTAATGATTACTGTAATATTGTTCATAATAAGCTTAGTACTTAAGGTTTAAGGATATCCCAGTAGTGTAAGTTATTTGAATCATGCGGTAGCCCAGAGGTACTGGACTCTGGACCTGATGGTCCTGGGTTCAAGTCCCAACTCTGCCAAGCTGCCACAGTTGGGTCCTTAACCCCCGATTGCTTTAATTGTAAGACTGTATGAGTTGCATTTCGCTCTGGATAAGGACATCTTCTAAATGCTATAAATATAAATGTAAACATGTAGGTTTATGTCCTTACTGAGAACAGTTGTTAATGTGTTCAGGCACTATAACAGACTGCGCGGACTCCTGAAGGACCCTCGCCATGACTGCATCCTGTTTGCTAATGAGTTTCAGCGCTATTCTTACTGCGCCCGTGAGAAAGGAGAAACACTGGAGAAATGGCAGACGAAGTGAGATATGGTTCTTCTTACTGTAGAACGTTGTTACAAAGCAGCTTTGTAGAGACTTTGGTCCAAAACCTGTAATGACCCATTTGCCATCGCCACATGATTGCATTCAGTTTTTATTCACAATCTGTTTAGTGTCCCAACTTTTTTGGAATCCGCTTTGTACCTCA
The DNA here is from genome assembly GCA_034780255.1 of Parotocinclus maculicauda. Lineage (NCBI taxonomy): Eukaryota > Metazoa > Chordata > Actinopteri > Siluriformes > Loricariidae > Parotocinclus > Parotocinclus maculicauda. The sequence goes on from JAUZSU010183615.1 coordinate 1,414, forward strand.
GAAACAACCGTGTAACCCCTTCAACATCACTGAGTCCTGAACACAGATACCAATGCTATTGGGCAAGCGTATTTTGTGTCTGATTCCAAATTTTACAGTAGTGTTTATATATCAGTCCATGATAGAATAAATTGTATTTTGATGACATGGGAGTCTGTAACCATAAGCAATTCAAACACACTTTATATCTAATAAAACACAAGCGCTTGATTGAATACAGCTCACATGCTCGTGTGTCTTGAGTATTCTTCATACACTCCTGCTTGTTTCAGGTGTGTCTACCATGCTGCTGTGTGGTATTATAACCATCTGGCTGGAATAATGTCTGTAGTTATGATCACGGAGGACCAAGAAGCCATTAAAGAATACGGCAGTTTGAATAGTGGTGTTTTCGTCATCTCCGCTCAAGTAAGTTTGTATAATATTTCTTTCTTATATAGCTTTCTTATGTTGTAGAAACCTGTATATCAGGCTAAACGTTTATAAAGCTAAGCATAAAATCTGAAGCCAAAAAAAAAAAAATCAGCAGTTGAGAACGAGTGAGATTAATTGAGTTAATTGAGTCATAGGAAAAATACTTTCAGACAAAGAAATGGATGTTTTGCCATTATTATTATTTAGAACATTCAAAACAGGGACACATCCTAAAGTTATTTAAAAGATTAGTTTTAAATGATACAGTTTTTCAGTAAAATTTTGATCCTGATTATATGATTAATTAAATGATTTTTTTATTGCTGGTGAGAGTGGCTCTACTAATTTCCTAAATATACAAGCATGTGGTGACGTTTCAACGAAGACGTTTCACTATGGACTACAGAGTATCTTTACAGATATGAAAAGTCTGTTGTATTATATGACAGTTTGTGAATACTGATCCATGTGCTGGTCTGTAGGAATATCTGCAAAGCTTCTGGCCGGACTTACAGCCAGCGCAGGAGCTGTATGCCTCCATTGCTCAGGCACTACAAGAGAAAGAGAGTGAAGGAACAGAGAAGGAGTACTCTGAGCACCTACCTGCTGAGGTTCTGGAGGCAGGGATCAAATCTGGCCGATATATTCAGGTGAGGCACCTCTTAATCAGATCAGTGAAGCTTAATCAAGATCAAGATCTTTTTTACATTTACATTACATTTAGCAGACGCCCTTATCCAGAGCGACTTACAACTTATACAGTCATTTTCTGTATGGAAATAATTTGCTTATAAGGTAAAATTACTGGAGCTGATGGTAATGCTAATCTCAATGCGTCTCAAGGGTGTTCTCAGCGTGAACAAGCATCGCGCGCAGCATGAGGCCTTCGTGCGTTTCGAGGGTTCTACGAGCAAGAACGCAGGTCAGAAAACAAGCCTCATGTCCACCTGGCCATATCAACATGAGCCGGACTTGGTGCAGGATCCTGAGCGCTGATACTATGTGCGAATCTGTGTTCAGAGCTAAACAGCGACGTTCTGATCAGCGGGAATAAGCATCGTAACCGGGCCTTACACGGGGATGTGGTCGCTGTGGAATTGTTGCCTCGTGGCGAATGGAAGGGTAGAGACACGGCTTTAACGGAGGCACGAGGAGAGGACAGAGGAGAGGACACACAGAGTCAGCCCATGCCATCAGGTAATCGCAGAAACATCTTTTCACATGCCAGGCATGTACAGTAAGCTTTTGAGTGGCTTGTAGGTGTAGAAGGGCAGATTTCACAGCTAAGATGAACAGAAATGTCCCATAATGGAATGGGAAACAGCAAGCTCTTTCAGATTGACCTGCAGTACTTTGCAGAAGTATTAGGCCACCATTAGATTAGGTATAGCAGTGTTTTCCATTTACATTACATTTACTGCATTTAACAGACACCCTTATCCAGAGTGAGTTACAACTGATACAGTCTTACAATTCAAGCAAATGTGGGTCAAGGGCCTTGCTTAAGGACCCAACTGTGGCAGCTTGGTTGAAGGGGAATTTGAACCCTGGACCATTAGGTCCAGAGTCCAGTACATTAACCCCTAGGCTACTGCAGTTTTAGCAGTGTGTGTTTATTTTTCAGTCTCTTTATTATTAGAATACAGCCAGATAATTTAGGAAATTTGTATGCAGTATAAAAAAATGTAGGCTACAGTGGTAAGTATTTAGTGCGACCTTCCCCTTAGACTTAAGCAATAGCAGCAGCCAAGAAAACATTTTTAACAATAGCAGGGAAAAGTTCCCTAACTTTGATAGATTGGAGGATGAAATCTTGGGAGGACTGAGAATAAAAAAGGGAACCATCCCCAACCTCTGATATTACATGTAAGAATTAAATTACCTAAATAATTACCTTTAAACTATAATGTAAACACAGATGCAATCAGTATAAATGAAATAGAACATGTAGCAATAAAATATAATACAGTTAAGCAGATATTATAATAGTCTCTTAGCAATATTTATCTGTCGAGGGACATAAATACAGTCATGGAAAGTTCTGGCGTTATCTCAACACATGCCTAGCCTGTCTCCTGAAAGTCACCCTAGATGTAGATGTACGCCATCTGCTGGTGAAAGATCGCCATCGTGTGTGTGTGTGTGTGTGTGTGTGTGTGCGTGTGAAGACCAGAGCAGATGAGCAGTGAAGTATGATTGAGAGATCGAGGTGATTTGAAGCCTATGGGTAGTTACAATATAAGTTATTATCTTTTTTTCAAGGCAGGGTTGTGGGCATCGTGCAGAGGAACTGGAGGGACTACGTGGTAACGTTTCCCAATCGGGAGGAGCTTCAGTCCCAGTCCCGCAACTCACAGAAGATTCTGACGATTCCTTGGGACTGTCGCATCCCAAAGATCAGGATCAGCACACAGCAGGCTGAAGCACTGCAGGTGGGCACTGAGGGCACTCTTAAAGGGCACGTCTCAGCATCAGCTTCTAGTTCATCTCTACAAACCAAAATACAACATTAAAACTAGAATTGTAATGTTATGTAAAGCCCAATCGTGATTCAGTGTTCAGTTGTTTAAATGCTGCATGTAGGAGCACAGGGTGATTGTGCGTGTGGACTCTTGGGAGAGCACCTCTCTCTACCCAAACGGCCACAGCGTGAGGGTCCTGGGAAAGGCCGGTGAAGTGGAGACTGAAATTCAGACCATACTCATTGAGAACTGCATCCATGTTCCACCGTTCTCTGAAGCCCAGGTAAGCAGAGCGGCCCCATATGACCCCGGTAATCTGCTGCCACTTTAACTGAATGTGCCTGCGCTGAACAAAAATGATTAAAATATGTTTTTATATACAGTACTTTGCAAAAGTCTTGGGCCACCATTATTTTTGTTGTTTTATGAATGGTGTAATGATTGTATGTATCACATTGTCGCTGATTGGTTCCAAAAATATAAAACTTTACTTCATAATCCTATTTTTCCACCAAAGTCTAGTCTTTGTGAGCTTTTGCATATCTTTGCCTTTTCCCTTCTGAAAAAGTGGTTTCTCAGCTGCTACCCTTCCAAAAAGACCATTCCTGATCAAGCTTCTTCGGTCTGTAGAAGAGTCAGCTTGGTTTCCTGATAAAGCTACCTGATGCTGTGATAAGTGTAAGGGGAGGTCAGACAAAATACTTACCACTGTAGCCATACAAGCTGTTTTTTCAGATTTCATTTTTTGTTTTCATTTCTGGCTGTACTCTAATAAAGAGACTGACAATTAATTATATATGATCTTTATACCATTGCTTAAACAATTGTATATTTAGCCTAATGGTGGCCTAAGACTTTTGCATAATATCATATACATATGCCTAATATAATTTCCAGACTTTCTCGACCTCGTCCCTAGTTGCGAGAGATGCCTGTGAGCTCTAAGGAGCATCCGTGGCAGATGGACCAGGCTGAGCTGAGCTCTCGGCGGGACCTACGCAACACACACCTGGTGTTCAGCATCGATCCGCTGGGCTGCGAAGATGTGGACGACACTTTGTCTGTCCGCACCCTACCAGGGGGAAAGCGCCTGGAGCTAGGCGTTCACATTGCAGACGTCACACACTTTGTTAAAGAGGGCTCGCTGACCGATCTGGAGGCTCGTTCGAGGTGAGGGGATGAAGGTGAATTTATAGTAGATCGCTAAATATAAATAAATATACTAAACTAAAAATAAATACCTTATGTCATGCCATGCATCCATCCAGGGCCACCACTTATTACCTGGCTGATCGGCGATACGACATGCTGCCAGGAGTGCTCAGTGCTGACCTTTGCTCACTGCTGGGAGGAGTGGACAGGTGAGCCAAAACAGATCTGGACCTGCGAGTACAGGAGTACCTCTGTACTCGTCGTTAATTCTTTCCACGGGTCACCTCTAGTTCCAAAACGACGGGCACTAAGAGATTTTTGCCCCATAAAGAATAATGTAAGCTTGATTCAACTGTTTCAGACCAAAAATCCACATTGAATAAGGTATTTTATGCATTTATGGAATTGTATTTAATACTTTAACACTATATAGATGGTAAATCCCATGTGAACATGTGTGTTTATGTTTGTCGTGTTACCCACGGACCTCCCATTAAATCAATATCAATCAATGTAATGTGGATAAAACATAGGCTTCATATAAATGAAAACAGCCGCTTGTGTACGTTGGTCACTGAATTATACATGTATTAAAATGAGACTTACATTATAGAAACAGTGTACACACAGTTTGTTTATTTAGTTTAGTTAACATCGTTCTTGAGCATCAAAAGCGTTTTGCCGGTTCTAATACAGGTTTATTTACTTTTTCCTCCTGCTTGTACAAAAACAAGGAAAGACCACATTTTAAGAATCATAATGCATAATACAGGGAACAATACAGTCGTTATATCAGAAATATCAAAGCAAAAAACTAAATAATTTCTACCACAAAGGTTTCATCAACACTCTGGTACAGTGAAAAATCATCTCAATAACCTTTATATTAAGTGGTTAAGTCATATGGCTCAGTAGTGTTTTGTTTTATTTATACCATTTGCTTCCCTTCTAGACCTGAACTTACTAAATGTGATTTAGAAATAGCATCTGCTGAAGCGTATCAAAATGTGAGGATTACTAACGTATGCCCCAATCATGGCTTGACATCTTCCACAGATATGCCATGAGTGTCCTGTGGGAGCTTGATATCCAGTCTCTGGACCTTTGTAGTGTGTGGTATGGCCGCACTGTGATCCGCTCATCCTACCAGCTTCACTACGAGCTGGCCCAGAGCCTGTTAAATGGGGAAGATGTGGAGGTTCCGGAGCTGACCCGCCTTAACAGCTCTGAGCGGGACGAGAAACTGTCCGAGCTCCTGCATGCTCTGGACATGCTGACTCGAGTGGCTAGACACCTGCGCTCTCAGAGGGACGAGGGCGGTGCTCTGGAGCTCGAAGGAATAGAAGTGAGAGCGCAGCTGGATGAGGACAAGAACATTGCAGCTCTGGTACCCAAGCAGCCACTGGAGGTGCACGAGACGGTGGCAGAGTGCATGATCTACGCCAACCACTGGGTGGCCCGCAAGATTCAGGAGATTTTTCCACATCAGGCTCTGTTGAGGCACCACCCGCCCCCAAGACAGGAGTTCTTTAACCAGCTGATAGACAGCGCCAAGTGTCGCGACTTTGCCATCGATACACGGGGAGAAATGAATCGTGACCAGAGGTGTGTGGTCGTACCTTTTATTCTGGTGATGCAGCCATATTTTGATTACTCTTTGAGGCTTGTGTTAATTGTTGATATTAATAAACCGATATTTATTCAGGTTCTTTCAGTTGATTAAATCTAAACTATTCACCACTACGTTGAATAAACTCTTGAACATGATTTCCACATTTCTGTAGAGAGTAAAATAGACGAGATTGGTAGGGTTGTTGTGTTATGGTTTTAACTGGAGACTGGATGTGAAGTTTTCCATGGCATAGTGCTGAGGGACTTCGCTCTGTACTTCAATAGTGGAAGATGAAAGTGGATAAATTAGCATGCATTACATCAGACACTTTGTGCACCACACAGCTTGTTGGTTGTATGGTTTTCCTAACTGGGTTTGTATTATGAAAATATAATTGATCAAAATAATTCAGGGGATGATCTGAATGATCAAGAATTTCATTAGAAGTTTGTCTACAAGTGTACAATTTTTATTTATTTGTATGCTCTAATAGGTCAAACAAGGCTCTGGCTGATTCTCTGGACAGGGCGATAGATCAACAGGACCCCCTGGTAAACCGGCTGCTGAGGGTGATGGCGACCCAGGCTATGTCTAATGCCCTGTACTTTTCTACTGGAGCTTGTTCAGAGGATCAGTACTATCATTATGGTACAGCACAGTGTTTTAAAAGTCTCTCTGCTATGGTCTGCTTCCATTTTTAATTCTATGCTGTTTAAATCTGTTACAAATATGGTTGATGCAGTCAGGAATCGCTGTGGCTGAGGAACATGAGAGCAGTTTGGGGATTTTAAATAATTGCTTATGGATAAATAAGTTAAAGACCATGTCCAAGGTGTCTCTCTGGCTGTCCCTCTGCGTTTGTCAAGTTTAGGCTTCAGACTCTGCAAAGCTGACCAGGATATGCAGGGGTAAAATGCAAACAATGTAAAATTGCAAAAATGAGAAGAAGTGCGTTGTGGAAATTTGGGAGATTCATACGAGTTCTCTTTAATGCAACTGCCTTTTATGAAAACCAAACGGCACAATCTTGCATTATAATAAGGCATGTGTTCCATTGGAAACTGGAGAGATGTGACATATTTAAAGCTATATGTCTAGTTTTTCACACACAGTTGATATAAAAGGTGTTTGGCATACAGTTGTTCTTGTATTTTAACACTGTGAGCTTGTTTTTACTGTGATTTTTTTTTTACTGTTATTCTAGTTTCAGTATTTCTAGTTAATTTAATTGCAGGGAATTTTAATTGGCTCGACAGACTTTATGATCTGTTAATAAACATAACTACACATTTAGCAGAGATTAAGGGATGTAGCGGATGATGTACATATGAAATGTATTAAGGAAAAGCCATGGTTGCACAATAATCGTTTGTTTTTTACTTGCAATACATTATTAGAGAAGATATATATATGTGTGTGTGTGTGTATGAAATGTTTAATTATTATATAATAGTGTGTACATTTTTAATATATTTATTAATAAAATAACTGTAGCGGTGGCCACGTTTTGATGCTTAATATACAATATTGAGATCAGTCTCCGTTGGAAAATACAGTGAGAAAAATAGTTTTTTAAGCATGTTTAATGTAGCTTCCTTCCGGATATATGCACAATATATTCAATTCCTCGGTTCACGATAAATGCAACTTACGATAGATTAGTCAGAACGTATCCCCATCGTAACATGGGACTACCTGTACACGAAAATGTGTGTTGTTTTGCAACTCAATGTATAAACTTCAAAAATAAAAAGGAATGTTTTACTGAATGTAAAATAAGTAGCTTTATTCATAACTGAACATCAGTTAAACAGAGCTTAACGCCTTAACTCTCTCGTGCTTCTGATTAACAGGTCTCGCTCTGGACCGGTACACTCATTTCACATCTCCAATCAGGCGCTATGCTGACATCATTGTGCACCGCCTTCTCATAGCTGCCATCCAATCGGAGAAAGAGGAGTGCCTTCGCATGCGCTTAGCTAGTAACAAGGAACTGGAGGAAATGGCTCAGCAAATCAATAACAAAAATCGAGTAAGTAGTTTACCATACTGGATTTACATTACATTATCCATGACTAACGTCTTACATTCCAAGCAATTGTGGGTTAAGGGCCTTGCTTAGGGACCCAACTGGCAGAGGTGGGATTTGAACCCTGGACCTTCTAGTCCATAGTCCAGTACCTTAACCACTAGGAACCCACAATGGATGCTTGACTAATAATGGGGTGTGGTATAAATTCATGGACTTGAGTGACCTGACGTCAGTGTCCTGTGTTCTATAGATTAGCTTTTATAAAAATACATTCGAGTTTTCTTTTGTCCTGCAGGCAGCCCAGCATGCTCAGAAGCAGTCCACAGAGCTTTTTCAGTGCCTTTACTTCCGAGATAAGGATCCGCTCATGGACGAGCGCTGTGTGGCTGATGGGATTATTTACAGCATCAGGGCTAACGGTGTGCTCGTCTTTATCCCACGGTAAAGACTTGTGGTTAAACAAACAGCCATGTGGATGAGTTTTTAGTTTATAGTTTTAAGATTTGACCCTTTGGTTTGTTTGTGTTTGTAGGTATGGCTTGAAGGGTGCAGTTTACCTGAAGAATCGGGAGAACCAGGTGGTGAGCGTGGAGGATGATGGCAAATGTGTGTGGCACATCGGGACACTACAGAGATACCCAGACAGAATCAGCTCCTGCACCAGCACAGGGATACTGACCTTTCACCTATTCAACCACGTTACCGTGAGTGGTTTTAGAAAATAAGTATGCAGCTTTGGACCACCAAATACTGATAACGAGTTATGGCGTGTTAATTGTTAAAAAAGACAACAACAATTTGACATTTACCTAAAAAAGTTTAGGGAAGGGAATGCAGGTGCATTTTTTTTTCAACCTAATTTCTGTCCCACTTCACTCTGTCCACACTGTAAGTATAGCATTAGTAAATATAACCAGTCGTTTTGAGCCAATTCGGTGTAATGAAAAGAAAAACTGGAGTGTGCAATAAGTGTTATCTACAATAATTTCTGTTTTAATGATTTGCAAGCAGACATTGTCACTTGCTTTGCAAGAAAAAAACAAAAAACAGTCAGAATCACACCTTAAGATTTCCACTTATCAAGATAATGTTCTACCTAAAAGAGCATGACTAAAGTTAAAAATGAGTGAACGAACAGGGGACAAAATACAGACACCACCAGGCTCACAGGCTACATCATTGGAGTTGTTTTGGCTCTGAAAAGTTGGGTGTTGCTCGGCAAGAGGGCAATATCCAAACTATCAGTTGCCATTAAAGAGCTTGATTTTATCGCCGTGACTAAACACTGCCACCAATTATACAGCGAAATACATGGTAAAAGTTCAGGTGGCTGAGAGGGACGGGTTCGAACAACGTTTGAGTACTTTATACCCGAGGTACACATGGCCAAAATGTCATAGCATTATTGTTATTGATGAAATCCTAGAAAAATAAATACTAAAGTATAAGTAGTTAGAGATAACAGTTGCCTATATAAGTTTGTTTAAGCAGAATAACCAGATTAAGAGACTGATCTTTGAAATTCCCTTCTGTTGTGTTTAGGTACGAATCTCTGTCGAATCTTCACAATGTCATTCCGACAAGCTGCATCTGGAGCTCATCAGTAACAAGCCCTATCAGACCACGGTGCCCGAGTTTCGGCCGAGTGGTCGTGTCCAGCAGTCAGAGCTTATAGAGGAGGTGGTGCGCAGGGAGGAAGCCTCACTTCAAGCAGAGCAGAAGATGAAAAAACCCAAAATGAGCCGGGAAGAGAGAGATTTCAGACAGAGCAAAGCACCAAATCTGTACTCCCTCCTGCAGGAGATCAGTGAGCTGGCCCTGCTCGACCTTTCATCCGGTCACGTACCCAGCACTGAGGAACAGACCTGCACCAGTTCAGCTTAACCCACGATCTGATAACCTTCACAGAAGTATTACAGGATGGATTTTATTGCTCAGAAAGGTCTACTTTCTTACTGTAGCTATGCTTATTTGTACCACTGGAGGCTCGGGTTTTATTCAAATATACAATTTGAATATTAGTAATAAATTGCACTAAGGGCAGCTTATAGGATTTTTTTTACCAGATTGTATAAACTGTATTATTATAACATTGGATCTTCTGCACTGAGTCTTTCTACGTTTGTTTTTATGTTTCTCCTGAATTTGGATAATGCCCAATTCCCCTGGTTGGCATTCCCTGAACTCTGCTGACCACTCTGCAGAGGAAGGCGGGCCGTAAGCCAGCGAGTGCCTTTGTACATCTGCAGCTTGTACTTTTCACTGGCAGGGACAGGATGGAGGAACGCACATCCATCAACTTTGACAGCACTTTGTTGGTCCCTTTGTGTATTGTTGAACAGTCGGGCAGCCCTGATTCCCTACCGTGATTTCAACTTGTTTTTGCACTGATGGGCTGCGTATTTCACTGCTAAATTCATGTTAAATTTGATTGCAGAGGTTTTTATGAACTGAATACAATGACTGACGTCCCATCAGGCTAAAAAACATTTCCCACCTTTTAGACTTTCAAAGAAATAAATATTACCACTAAATGAAATTGTGTTGTTTACAAATAGGAGAGACGTATTCAGCTGCTGGTTTGTAGAGCAAGGGTGTTAAAATACTACGTCATAGTCAGTTCATCACAGGACACGGATACAGAACATAAGAATTCACTTGTGGCTTGTAGAGGCTTCTTGGACTAAACGTTTATTAGCTTTTTTAACCAGGAGTTATTCACATTGTAAATGATTAATCACTATGTTCAATAAAGACTTTACATCTACAGCATTTGGTGGGAATTTGTTTGGCATTACAGGCTTAAAACATTAAGGTTGGAAGACATTTTGTAATTAATAGTAGAAATCTTAAGGTTAGATATTGGTTTCATAAAACCCGGCGATAGATCGACGTTCTGTCCAAGGTTTATCTGTGTCTAGGGAAATCAGGATAAGTTCATGAGCCTTCCCTGAAACCATGTCCAGGATAACCTGGGCTAAAATGGGATGCGTTCTTGTAAAGTTATATAAAACTGTAGCAGTGCTGCTCCCTATATATTACTATTCCTTCTCACTTTTTACTGTACTGCTGTGTTTCAGTGCCAGTTCCATTCCAGCACTTAAGTTAGTTTGGGAATACAGGTTCTTAAGTAATGCTTATATAAATATTCAGGCTTTCCTGTCCTTGTAGCACCATAATATACTGCTCATAAAAATGAAAGTTTATTTCAAAATTAAGTTGCATTTAGAACTACAGTTATAAAATACAGTCCGGACCCCCTGTTAATGGGACCAGCCGCTTATTCGGACCAAATCCTAAAGTACCGAAACAAATCCTATTATATACGTGTAATGTTAT
>JAUZSU010183626.1:0-12424 GCA_034780255.1 Parotocinclus maculicauda
GTGTGTGTGTGTGTGTGTGTGTGTGTGTGTGTGTGTGTGTGTGTGTGTGTGTGTGTGTGTGTGTGTGTGTGTTGGTAAGGGCAGGTGAACAGCAGATCCAGCTCATCTCATCCCCCATCACGTAGCACAACGCTGTTTGCTTCTGTGCCTTGCACACTAACCATGTAGTCCACTAGGCCGTTGCCAAGGCAACTGCAAATGGCAAGCCACACAGCTCTGGCCGAATACTGTAAACAGCGCCAGCGAGAGCGAGGGACAGACAGAGACCAATATCTGCTCAAACAGATCTCATTTATAGATACGCCGCACTATTGTGCTTCCACAAAAGCAATGGCACACAGGAAAAAAAACATGAAAACGTGATGCCAGACAGCGGTTTCAGAAGAAGCAGGACAAAACATCCGTAAAATCACATCACAATGTACTTAAGCGGTAAAACAATCGCTCAAAACAAACTAAAACTCTCCCTGGGTTGTGGCGCCCGCGTTCATCCGTCCTCCCACAAACATCAGATTCACACAAAACTCACTCAAACGTTTTCTTCTTTTTACTTTTATTTATTTTTTTAAATAAATGTGTCCTGGTTGCTGGTACTTTGCTAGCTCATCACTGCAGAGACCCACATTCGAGTCCCAGCGGTGCCTTCTGGCCAGGCTGAGCATCACAAATGCATACGGCCAGACTTTTCTGATTGCTCGTTTCGTGGATCTGCCGATGATCATATTTGAATTTTTTTTTCACCACAGCACTGATGGTTAAAAATAATTTTAAAAAAATAAACAAATTACTTTTTATCTTTTTCCGCCCTCTGATGGAGAGCCAACCGTTTTCTTCTGTTCATTAAATTTTTTTTCCTGATTCACTTTAAATTAATTGTAGGTTAAATAAATTGTATTTAAAAATAAAAATAGATTTGTATTGATTCCCCATAGTCCTGGAGAAAATGAAAAGTGCTGAAATATAAAGATTTTTTTATTTTTCTCCCGTCTTCCTCAGTAGATTCTTAAGTAGGGACATCCGAAGAACAAGCAATTAAAAAAGTCTGGCCTAATTGGATGAACTGGTAACCTGTCCAAAAACATATTCAGATTGATTTCTACAGCGCTTTTTTGTACAATAAAGACAATTTTCTTTTATCTATAAACCCAAAGATCTAAGTGATAGGACCTAAGCTGACGGTGGTAACTCGCTAAACAACATAAGGAAGAAACCATGGGAGGATCAAGCCTCAAAGATCAGACCTCCTCGGGGACCGAGGTGCTATACGTAGGAATTAAACCAAGCTACCTCATTAGTGTGTTAATACTAGCTAATTGTTTAATTATGACACGCCTCCGAGTCGAGAACGTTGCATTGGAAAAACCTCAGATGATCAGAAATAGCTCAATGATTCTCCTAGCAAATGCTGAGCTGCTCTGCTTTTTGTGAAATAAAATACTAAAACTATAATACAGCATTTCTAAGAAGATTTGGATGGACACTTATTTGAGCAAATTCAACCTTTGATGAGCCGACTGAATTCACAATACCTGGAATGACTGTATCAATTTCCTGTCCCTGTCAAAACTACGGAAAGTAAACCAAGATGGGTTTTTCTAAGCACACATTTTCTGATTTCACAATGACATGAAGCCCAGCATGTTTCCAGCAGACACAGTGGATCTGAGGGAGATCTGTTCTGGTGACACTCGCTCCCTTATTCACATGCATCCTGTATGACCAAACCAAAGCGAAACAGGCACGTTGTACCCTTTAAACCTGGAAAAAAGCTAAAGTGTGCTCTAATCAGCAGTTCTGTTTATTAAGAATAAAGATCTCTCCATAACAGGAAGTCCAGGGCTCTCTCGGATGCGCTCAAGGTGAAAACGAGCAAAGCGTTTGTTCACGACGAGCATCTTTCTCATCCCAATTGTCTCTGAATAGAAATATTAACAACGTGAGCTCATGCCTTTTAATGGACTTTCAGCTTCATCAGAGTTGAGGGCAGGAGCTGAAGCCATTTCGGTGCTGTTTCAACAACACAGAATGGAAAGGATAGTGGGAATGAAAGGGGAAGAAAGGCGGGTAAAAGGGTGCAGACCGAATGAGACGCGACAAAAAAGTGGTATTAAAGAAGACAAACAAGATGGCTGGCGAGTTTGATAAGAAGGACAATGTGAGAATATGAAATAGTAAACAAGTTATAAAAACCCAACACATTTATAATGGATGCACCAGATTACTACAGATATCTCTATAGAGGATAATAACAATATGTCCCCATTTTTCTGCTATAAATAGAACTATAGATTAGAATATAACGGGACTGTGGTAGCCTAGCAGTTAAGGTACTGAACTCTGGACCTGAATGAATCTGATGGTCCAGGGTTCAAATCCCACCTCTGCCAAGCTGCCACAGTTGGGTCCCTGAGCAAGGCCCTTAAACCACCATTGCTTGGATTGTAAAACTGTATCAGTTGTAAGTCGCTCTGGATAAGAGCGTCTGCTAAATGCCGTAAATGTAAATTGATGTTATGAATATTATTAAGTAACTACAGTATACTTAATTTTGTTGGTCTGTCTGGGGTTGTTATCATGCTAAAAGAACCTCACGCTTGCTCAGAACCTCAATAAACCCAACATATAACCCCAAAGCAGAAAATATTGGTACAGTATAGTAAATGCATATAAACAAGTACACAGAATTCCTTACATTTACTTTTTACATTTTTGACTTGTATTCAATTGCAGAGAGTTTCGGTTTTTATTTTATTACTCCTGAGGTATTTCATGTTTTGCCCTGTCAGCTTCATTACATTTATAAATATCCATTCCATTTTAGGCCTGCAATACATTCCATAAATATGGGACATTAAAGCATTTCCTACTTTATAATGTTGCCACTCCTTTTCACCACACTTAAAAGACGTTTTGTCCCAGAGGACAAGTATTTCCGGTATTATTTTGTCCAATTCTTCCTGTGAACATGTCTTAAGATGTGTAACAGTACAGGGTTGACGTTGTCCCAGTTTTAATCTTCTTCACACATTCTCTATTGAGGACAGGTCAGGACTGTAAGCAGGCCGTACCCCTGCTCCCCCGTACCCTCTTCTTCCATAGCTGTGTCTTTGTTATGTGTGCAGCATGTAGTTTTGCATTGTCTTGTTGCAAAATGCATGAACATCACTGGATATGATTATGTAAATGTACTTTTATGCATTAATGCTACCATCACAGAAGTGCAAATAGCATCTGCATGCCCCATTCCAGTTCCCCTTTTGTACAGTCTGGATGGTCCTTATCATCTTTGATCACACGGCGTCCATTGCTTATTCATCTGATCGCAATGTTTCTTTTGATGAACATTAATACAAACATTTCAATATTTTTCTAATGCATTTGTTGACAAACTAGACATCCTTTGCCCATCTTTGCACTTTAAAGAGTCAAGGGCTTTTGTATCAAATCATAACTAGAATCACCTGTTGATATTACCTATTTGAATCACTTAATTATTTAGATTTTTTTATTATTAATTTCTAGCTTTTAATTGCCCATGTCCCAACTTTTTATTCGTAATGTGTTGCAGGCCTGAAATGCAGGGATGGATTTTTATTTACAAAAAAATCAGTTGACCAGGAAAAAAAAAAACATGAAATATAACAGGTTCATGCTGTCTGTGATTAAATAAAAGTCAAGGTAAGTGTAAGAAACGCTGTGTTTTATATGGATTCTCAATACTTCCCCAACTTTTTCCTAAATTAGAGTTGTACGTTTATGATTTTTGAGGTCATACGCAAGAATATACAAAACTCTTAAGGGTTCACAAACTTATAACTATACATATATGTAGAACCCATCTTACATGGCATGGTTTATAAGTAAACAACAATTACAATCAGTTCATTTCCTTTCCTCTTTCAGGACAAGAACAGTATTTTATTCTTGGTTGACCTGCACCTCCACTTTCCCTCATCAATACTAGACATAGTTCGTAAACACTGTGTTCAGGGGAAGATGGTGTTTGCGCCCATTGTGATGAGACTGGATTGTGGAGCTACAGTAGCCGCCCCTAGAGGTACTGATCTTGTAAATACACATATCAGTTGGTGGGATTTTCTGGTTGTGTTAGTCTGAGTGCATGAAAATGTAAAGGCTTAAAACATTTTAAAATTGCTATAGAATTAAACTTAGCAGTGCACCAACGCATTTGAATCAGCTGCAAGTCAATACTAGCTGACTACGTTTATGAACCACACATGACCCAGATTTTTCTTCTGTCCCCATCTTATACCACAAAGTAAACTAATGGACCTTAATAGAGATTTGGATGTGCCCAAGAATAAAACAGCACTCTTGGGCTTCAGGCTATATCAGTGGAATCTGCTGGACCATGGAAAGTGATAGTTTATTGATTGAATACAAGAGACAAGCCAAGATGAACAAAGCAGCCACTCCATAAGCAATACATACATTGAATTAGTGTTATGCTTCATCTGATTCCATGGTTTTAATTTTACTAAGCAGGAAATGTGATACAGCAAGAGTATGGACTATAATGCAAGACGTACTGGAATGCAAAGCAATGAGATCTCTAAACCAAAGCAATTGCAAACAAGAGTGTGTGAAATGCTGAAAATGTTACTCTACTACACTACATGGAATGTCAGCTCAAGCTCACAGCATAACACACAAAGCTGCCGGCAAGAAACACAAAGCACAAAGCAAAACGCATAAACCTGCTCCATGAGCAAATAAGCACTCACAGAGCCAATAGCAAGAGCCAAGAAATCAAACAGGACAGATTGGCAGGACAGAAGTGTTCTTTGAAAAAACGGAAATCCGAAACAGCTGTCAATACTCTGGTGAGACAAGTCACCTTCCTGCAACCTTAAATAGATATTTATATATTATTGTTTATAATTTATATTTAAAACCCACGACCCCATGAGGATTAAGCGGAATGGATGGAAGGGTGATGCAATACAATTGCGAATTCTGAGACATTCTTTATACTCCCAGTCTAGCTATATACTTGTGTTGTCTTGTTGCCACAGGGCACTTGTTTCCTGCTCATCAAGTTAGTTCCTCTTGTATTACAAATCCATTATTTTCCCTGCATGAATTTAATTTTAGGTTTGCCCTGTCTTACTTGCTTGCTTTTTTCTCATCATTGTGTGTTGCCTATTGGTGACCTTTGCTCTTCATTTCTTTTCTCATACCTGCTGTGCACCTGAACATGCCCCCAACCAGTGACATGTTGTCTTCTTAGACAGCCTTAACCCCACCTACAGGTTATGCAGGATTTTGCTCATTTTTCTGTAACAGCTGTTCATAGGGGCGTGCCATATGTATTATCTACGAAAATATGATTTTAATATTTTGTAAGTCATCAGTTTAACGTCACTCGTTTTGCAAAACACAATCTTGAAAACTCCTAGAGATATAGAGTCATGTAACCAGGTAGGACAGATTACTTTGCACTCCATGCATGCAGCATTTCATGCAAGTCAAGCTAGTGTTCCACTTAAAAGCTCATGACTGAAGTTTAAATGAGTAAACAAAAAATGTCATGAGACAAAATACACACCATCAGCCTTGCAGTTTAGGTTGTTAGACTTAATTCGTATTCGTGAGGAGGTTGTTTCACTTTGGAAAGAAGGCTGTTGCTCAAAATGATAACCTGGAAACTATCCTGCTCAAAAAAATGAAATGTCCCCTAATTCTTGTGAGCAGTGCATGTTAGAAATCAGTTACTGTTAAAGACAGATCCACAACTAATCAATCAGGCAGAATATGAAGATTATGACAAACTTCAGGAGACAGCTGGTCACAACTAGATTAAACCAGCCAAGGTATCAGCACAAAAACTCACTCAGCAAACCTTAACTCAATCATTCTTAAAAAGCCTTGCAACAAAATACAAGGAGTTGTTTTAGTATGGATTTGTAAATATACTGTACCTAAAACCACTGTAACTGGCACTACAATATGTGTGTGTGTGTGTGTGTGGGGGTGTGTGTGTGTGTGTGTGTGTGTGTGTATATTCTTTTTTTGCATGGTATACTATGATAACGCTTCTGTATTTATCCACTGTAATAACCAAACACTCTTATGTAACACAGGTTACTGGGAAACTAAAGGCTATGGTCTGATAGGAATTTATAAATCAGACATGGACCGAATTGGAGGCATGAACATTAAAGAATTTAACTACCAGTGGGGAGGAGAGGACTGGGAACTGCTAGACAGGTAGGCACCAACCATTCTAACAACAAATTGCTATGGTTAAAGTAATTTGCTTAGTGCTGAATTTCAGAACACAAATCCTCATTACACAAAAAAGAGCAAATGCAATGAAACCTAACTAGGTTGCAATCAGGAAAAGTACTTGCAAGATTGTTTATTTTGATCATGACTCTATATATCACGGGATCAAAACACAGCCAGATATGATTATACTGTTAAATAACCTCATAAAAGGAACAAACAGGGGTCTAGAACTAAGAGCTAGAACTAAGAAAACCAGAACACCATTATACACGCCAACAACTGTAGAAATGAAAGTACCAGAGAGTTATAATTGCCAAGAGCATAAGGATCATTATTTTGGTCCTGAGTAGTCAAATACTCATAGAACACTTTGTGGAAGGGAGAATTTCCAGAAGAAAAGTTCCACTAGTCTAAAGGATATTTGTCCATAAACCTTTGAGGACTAAGGGACATATTTGTCACAGACTTGAAATGGACGCCAAATGCGATTGATACAACCTACGGTCCTGAAAGGGTTAAACTAAAGTGCCTTAAAGTGAAAAAAAAGTTTCTTTCTTGACCCTTTCAGGACCGTAGATTGTAGCATTTGGCATCCATTTTAAAATATGGGATAAATATGTCCCTTGGTCCTTAAAGGGTAACGGCAAAAAAGTAGAACTGTGGGGTCTCACAAAATTAGGGTTATTACAACAAGAATAAAATAGCCTCTAAGTTTTAGGATTAGGATTTAATAGGACTTAAAATCTATGCTTCTGATTAACAGTCATACCCACTTGACGATTCTTAAACACGCTTGAGGATACAACATGCACATTTCATACCGTTACAGTTCCAAACCAATTGCCAAAATATCTAAAGTATAAGTGACTTCTGGAGTAAGGCATTCTAGATGTCCCCATATCTAAGCAAATCTTTTCTGTAGAAACATTTTAAACACAGAGTTTGAGCAAAACCCCCTGCACTGGGTATGGTCCATTAACGTCCACTTATCTCTTCATTAGAATCATACTGAACAAACTGGAGGTGGAAAGACTGAGTCTGAGGAACTTCTACCACTTCTTCCATTCAAAAAGGGGCATGTGGAACGAATGAGAAATGAAGCTCAGATAGTGCAAACGGTGCACTGGACAGTCACCTGAACCATTATTGACATTTTTGGTAAAGATGAGCAGGTATACACCCTTTAATGTACATCCAATCAACATCTTTTCATAGAAATTATAATAAATTATATTGGGAGATACAAATATGGCTTTTTACTCTGGATGTAGCAGTTATAAACCAACAAAACAACAAGGACACTGTGCTGTACAGCACTGCCTCACATATGGTGTTATTTTATACCATCCTAATGTGTTTAGAGACATTTTTGTGTAAATTACATTTGTTTGTGTGCATTCCATTCTGGGGTTTGTAAGTGTATGTGCCCGTCACATTGTAAACACTACTCGTTTTATTCTGTGTTGTTCAAAAGACTGCCTATCAATGCATTTTAACTTTTGTCAAACAAAAGGATCAGGTCTATCATACCACCTTAAGGACATTGTTGTATTTTTATAATTATTGTAAATCTCCATACACTAAAAATGCCATGAGATTACAGATGTTGTGTAGATGGCTGCACTCCAGTCCTTTTTTAGGAGGTATTGTCGACATTATTATGTACAATATGTAGCTTTCTTTCATCCTACTTAATGAGGTACTAATTCACCCTAATTCACCCGAACTCGAATTCTTATTTATTGATTAGAAGTACAAGACACAGGAAAGCTGTGATTAAAATATTGATTTTTAAACATTAGTATTGTTATTTTAAACAAAATAAATACTGAAATGTTTGCAGTGATCTTGTATTTTTATCCAGAGCTATATAAACTGTGCCTTGTGTAACAGAACTGTTATTAATAAAAAAGAGTTTATCAATTTAAAAGAGTGTTTAATACTTGTGGCTTTAAAGTGTATCTCATACAATAACACAAACTCTTTTCATTATATCCAGCTATAAAGTCTTTAATAATGTAGTTTTCTTAGCTTGGTTCTCAGCTTTGTTCCTCACAAGGTTTCTTCCTTATGCATCTTCATTATTCCTTGCCACTGATTGCGATCTGGACTCAGCTCTCTGCAAAGCTACTTTGTTAAAATTGTTTTTGACATAAGCAAACTGTTAATTGAATACTGACATTCAACTGACATCAAGGAAAATAGAACAGTCCACTGGTCCAGATCATATGGCAGTAGACCAAAGGGTTAAGTATGAGTGATACGCACACAAACACAGTGTTATATGAAGTTGCACTGAAATACAGTAATCACGTGTCATACAGTAATTAAACAATTTACTTCATTTAGATGTTATTTACTGGTCTTCTAAAAGACAAAGAGGGTTTGTCAGTTATCACAGCACAGGCTGTTTTACGTAGAGCCATTTTGTACATACCAGACATCTCCCTTTCCTGTTTTATAATTATATATAATAAAGGTGGATAATCTCAAACCTTTTTTTTGAATAAACGTTTATTTCACAGCCTGCAGCAACTGACCCAGTCGAGCTGGATTTGCAATTTTGATTTGTGAGGTTCAATTGTGTTGTCCAACCCTTTAACTGTACTTCTAATTTCTGTAGTGACGTAAAAAAAAAATCCCACACCCCATAGCACAGAAATTACCTGGTAAATTTGCCAGCACCCCTGCATTTAGCACATTGCATTTCATTTAGTCATTTAGAAGACGCTCTTATCTAGAGTGATTAACAACATATACAAGCTTACAAGGTACAGCACAAGCAATTGTGGGGCAATGGCCTTGCTCAAGAGTGGCAGTCTGGCAGTGCTGGGTTTGAACCATGAAACCTCTGGTCAGTATTCCTGTACATTAGCAACAAACATCCTATACAAACCTCAGTTAGTGTTTAATACGACTCTGGGACTGTCCTCAGTACAGCATCCAGGTTTGGGAACAGATATGGGACAGTGCTGGTTTAGTGGTTAAGGTAATAGACTGGATCAAATCCCACCTATGCCAAGCTGTTGGGGCCTTGAGCAAAGCTCTTAACCCACAATTATTTGATTTATTAGTTTGGATTGTCAGTTGTGAAGCATTGTGCCCATTATATGATTGATTTGTGAATTTGGAAGCCTGCTTTTGATAATTATTCAGCTTCAGGTATCTTTCATTTTTGGATTTTTTTATATGTTCGTTTTGTTAATTAAACATGAAGGAATTTATTACTACATAAATAAAACATTGAAATTAAATTTACATTTCGTCATTTATCAGTTGCTTTTACCCAGAGTGATTTACAACTGATGCAGTTGTAACAACAAAGGACCAACAGTGGGAGCATTGCAGCACTGGGGTTTGAACCCAGGACTTTCTGGGTCATAGTCCAGCACCGTAGCAAAACATGCAACTTGTTAATTTGGAGTCAGATACTCTACTCTTACTCCATAAGGAATTGTAGCTTGGACAGATACACTCACTGTTGGTCACTATCACTTTATTAGTTACATCTCCTTGTTTCTACACTCTTTATCCATTTCTCTGTTTCACTTACCATATAGAAGCACTTTTTAGCTCTACAATCACAGTCTGTACTTCATCTGTTTTTTTACTTAATTTGTTCGACCCTTTACATTGTTTTCTAATTGTCAGGACCCCCACAGGACCAGCACAGATCAGGTACTATTTGGGTGGTGGATTCTCAGCACTGCACTGACACTGATGTGGTGGTGCTGTGTTAGTGTGTGTTGTTCTGCTAAGCGTGGATCAGACACAACAGTGCTGCTGGCGATTTAAATACATGTCACTTGTGTATTGTTCTTAAACAATCTTAAACTACTGAACCCAAGAATGAAGGTTCAAGTCCCAGAGCAGCTTAATCAAGGCCTCACAGCTGCATGTATTGTACCTCGTATCAGTTACTGTGGATAAGGACATCTGCAAAGACAAAGTTTTTATTTATTTGTTTTTGTTTTATTTGGATTATTTAATGTTGCTAACAGTATTAGTGGCAATTTCAGCGACACACAAGGTTACATCTATACACAAGGTTATCTCAAGACCAGTCATATTTACTGTTTACAAAATTAGGGGATAAATCAAAATGAAATATCCCATAATTTTTGTGAGCACTATATATAGATACACTCAACGCACTGCCAATTTACAGCACAATCAATTAACCTAACATGCAAGTCTTTGGACTGTGGGAGAAAATCAGGCAATGTCAGATGTAGTATTATACCCTGGCCCCATCCCAATCCGCAAGGTGACCAAGCCTACAGCAGGTTAGGGTCGCTGAACTGCTGGCTGTCCAAGTGATGCTCTAAAAACATCCTTAACTTGCAATAGCTTGGATTGTAAGACTGTATGAGTTGTAAGTCACTCTGGAAAGGAATGTCTACTAAACGGCTAAATGTAAATGAGACCTTGAGTTATGCTTTAAAATGTACATATTTACTAGAATACTTGAGTTAGATCTTTTCTATTCATTTAAAAAAGCATACGTTAATTCCATTCGACTGCACACAAAGCATGACTTATAACACTGCATTTTCTATTGATTAAATCTCAAAACAATGGTGTTCTTTGTTAGTTTTCTTACATTCTTAAGGCAGCTCCCTATGTAAATGATAGCAAATTTTTTTATTAAAGCCAGATATTCTTTCTATTGTGCATGTATAATTATCCTAAAATAAAGGTAAGCCCTTTCCATAGACACACACAAGCATTTCCAGTTTAGTATGTGTGTATGATGAGTGTGACGTCCATAAGCCATCTACTTTGTAATGCGGGATTAAGAGAGAACAGATCCGGTTAAGACCGCTGCTATAAATACGACATTAGCTGTGTTGTGGTTAAATACTGAGCAGTTGTTAAGTCTCGACCTTGCCCTGTCTTCTCTGTTCTCAAATTGTGAGGGATCTGGCGATCTCTTTACCTCACCATTCAGCTGTTCAGCTCAAATAGCTCCACTAAGGTCAAGCTCAGCCTAAATTTAGTTCACATCATGTCTCCTGAATTCGGAAAAGTTTCAGCAAATTGTTTTAGCTTTATTATATGTGCACAGTAAATGTATTTTAAAGGAAAATGAGTTTTGGAATTGAAAATGAGTGGTGTTGTGCAGCATCCTCTGCTAGTGTAAATGTACTAGTCTATACAATGCTATTATTAATAAACAATAATTGGATGCTATTTCATGTTTTGGTTGTGTTCATTCAACAAATTCCGAAATAAAAACAAACCAACTGCATCTCTGTGTGAATTCATGCTTGTTTCTTAAGCAGCTAAATTAGGTTTATAGTTTTACATTTAGTCAGTTTCTAGACTTACTACTCATTTAATCTTACAGCTTACAATTCAAGCAATTGTGACTTAAGGTCTCAAAAGTGGCAGCTTGACAGTGCTGGGATTTGTACCCAGGACCTTCTAAGATATAAACACAGGTTAATATGTTTAGCACTAATGAAGCACTGAGATAACAAATGTATCTGGTACTACTTGCTATTGCAAATGCATCTATATTAACATGTGGGTAAATGCTCTAGATTGATGATTTAGGATTTAATCTTTTTTATGTGTTTGCCTGTTACAGATGTTTAGGGGTATTTTGTGCCTATTGGGTTTTTTTCTGTTTCAGGGTTTATTACAGTAAGAAAAAATCCATATTATGTAACAGCTTAATGCCATTAGATTGTAAGGGCTCTGGCAAAAACAGCTTCTATTTCAAAAATTTGCTTAATGCTAATTTAAATACTATATACTAAGAGCTTTACAAAATCGAAATAATGTTTAAAATCGGGTAAACATTTACCAAGTTGTTACTTTTTAAACTTCAGAGATTTGCATACCATCATTGGCTAGGCTGTTTGGATTATATTAATTCATTCAGCATAATTTATTTAGATAGACAACATCAAAGGCAAATTTTGAGGGATGGCTTTAATGCTTCTCCAATGGGAAGTTTTTTTAAAAGAACTGGGTTAATTTTCTGTGCTTTTCATCATGTTTGGGTTTTTTTCTGAATGGAAACTTTTAGTAGGAATATCAATCACATTTTTGGGAAGTGAAAGTTAAGTGTTATTTTTATTTATTCATTACATTTACAGCATTTAGCAGACGTCCTTATCCAGAGCGACTTACAACTCATACAGTCTTACAATTCAAGCAATGG
>JAUZSU010183637.1:0-12424 GCA_034780255.1 Parotocinclus maculicauda
ACACACACACACACACACACACACACACACACACACACACACACACACACACACACACACACACATATATACATATACATACATACACACACACACACACACACACATATACACACATATACACACATATACACACATATACACACATATACACACACTCACATATACACACACTCACACACTCACAGACATACATACTCACACACTCACATATATACACACACACTCATATATATGTACACTCACACACACACTCACACACACAATTATATATATATATATACACACACTATATATATATACACACACACACACACACACACACACACACACACACACACACACACACACACGAACACACACAGAAGCTGTTCGGAGAGAAGGGCCAACAACATGCTTTCCTGCTCTGGAAAAATATCTGGTCCAACTTCAACAAGACCTCTGCTCCTTTTTCCTGTAAAAACATCTATAGTACAAGGCTTCCTTTCAACTCCACACTGACACACACAGTGCATCTTTCTATCAATGTGAGGGCTTTCCACTGACACAATCTTACAGTTGCTAATTAATGCTACACCTAGCATTATTCTTATTAACCTCAAGTCAGTGTGTAGGTGTTTCAAATCAAAGCGGTTTGTGTTTAACAAAAAACAAGTTCTCTTATGAGAATCAGCAAAATGCCCCAACAAGGTAAAAAATGCCATATCCATCACTCCTTGGTGGGACATTTGGTTCTCACTAAAGATATAGAAACTTGACCTCCCCACACACAAGCAACAACCACGGATCAGCTAGGGTAAGAACATGTTAGCTTACTGTAGACCAGAAGAATTCCTCACCTCCTCATGGTCAAGTATCAAATGAAAGAGCAGTTAACGTCCTGTGCCTGAATCTTAGCAGTGTTATCATACTTTATTTATTTGGACAATAGCTAATAATAGACAATAACCTTCTTTAGTGATGAACCGTTTGTCTCCACCTGCTAGACAGTGAAGGTCTGTGTGGAAATCTGTAGCGCTGTAATCACCAGCATTTTAAAAGCACGTCTGCTTAAGCCTAGAACGTATTCAGAAGTGGCCTCTTAACTCAGAAGGTCTGATCCAGACTTGTGCTAGACAGCCCCATAAGCTGATTTTCTGGGTTCTAGTTCATTAGCTGCGTGCAGGTCAGACTGGAGGTTCCCAGATTTTTTTCAGCAGACCTCTTAGGGAAGGAGTTTATTAAACCAGTTTCCTCCAGGTACTCAGATTTCCTGCTACCTCCCAAAAACATGCCAGTGGGTATGAATGTGTGTATGAGGCTTTGTAAAAAACTTGCAACCCTCGTCTGTGGCGCATTGTGGAGCATTACTGAAAATCTTGGAAATCGTTTTTTGTGAGATGAGAGAATTACATGTACAGTATTTGGTAGATTCCCCTATCCAAAATGGCTTACAGAAGTGCTTTGTATTCTACTTATTACATCACGTCTTAACCCAGGAACACCATCCAACTAAACGTCGAGGACGCACTCAATAAAATGTAAATCAAGGAGCACCTGTACATTTGAGAAACTAGGCCCAAAAACCTGCGAGAAAAAGTTACCAATGCTTGTAAGAGACTTTACAAAAAATAAGCTAATTCTCGATTAGAACAGACATGGAAACGAGCTCCTGCTAGGACGGCTCTAAACTATGCATGACCACTTAAATAATCAGATACCTGTAGAAATCTGATTAAGTGCACGTCAATAAACCCAGTGTTTAAATCTGATGCAGCAGCTACAGGGAGCCAGGCAAGGGAACGCAACAGTGGGGTAACATGAGAGAACTTTGCTATTTTCTAAACCATATGAGTTGCTGCTGCTTTCTAATGGAACTGGACACATGGAAAGACTCGCCCAAAGACCATGGCAGCAGTCTATTTAAGATATAACAAGAAACTGGGGCCGTACCTTTGTAGAGGAGGTACCAAGACGAGAAGGTCAAACTAATAATATGAGCAGAAAGGGTGTGATTGGGAAGTTATTCAGGGAGATTGTACAAACCTTGACAAGTGTACAGGTTTACAAGAATGTAAAACAGCTCACTTGTTAGGTTTAGGGCCTAGAGAGTGGCCAAGTGAGACTGCGGCTCGGAGGTTAAGGTTCTGGACTACTTATCAGATGGTTGTACAAATCACTGCTCCACCAAGATGTCACTGTTGGTCCCTTGGGCTTTTAAATCTCTAACTGGCCTTTAATTCACTCCAGGTGAGAATGTCTCCTGAATGCTAAAGGTATCAACTCCAGCTAAGCACCCAAACTATACAGGTGTAAGTGAAAAGTGTGTACATTTGTCTTTGATCTTGTAACGGGACAGGGCGTTTTGCTGATATATTTACACCGTGTATGTGCTGGGAGAGATGGGACAGAACCCCTGATGGCCCAGTGCTTGAGCAGGTGCAGGCAGTGTGTGTGTGTTGGTGTGTGCCCTCTCTGGGGAAAGCAGGCCCTAACACAGTAAACACAGGGACCTATTTAAAGCAGGCCTCACTCCGTTTCTGCTGGTCCACGCTTGCTATGTTTCCACAATACGACGCCGACCCCCGGGGGACAACCCCACACGCTTCTTCCTTCCAAAATGCACCGTACCAATGTACCAGGCTGTCTCCCCCCGGAGGCCCGGCACCCAATGCCTCAGCACCCCCAGAGACGGCTCGGGAGAGAAGGAGATGATGAAAGAGAGCGTCATGGAAGGAAGGGAATTAGAAATCACACATGCACATCCACAACACATGAACAGGATGACAGCTGCTCCCAGACGCCGTCACCTGTTTCGGGCCAAGGCTTTGCGAGACGCACCGGCTTACACACTCGCACACAGACAACCGCTTATACGTATTTATATAGCCATGCACACCAGGCACACACCTCCCCTTCACACATTAGAACTGTTTTCCTGTGCCTGCCTTGGGGAAATTAAAAATATATTATGGACCTCCAGAGGTTCGTGCAAGGAGATGGAAAGAAAAAAGAAGGGATAAATGAGAGAATGAGAGAAAGAGGATGAGTTGGGAGAGAGAAATGGAGTTCTTGCGGGTGTCCTCTTTTCTAAAGTGGCCACTGGATCATCACAGGGAGCAAGCCCTTCTGAGCCCTAGTGAGCCCCACTCAATCGGCAGCGGAGCAAAGTGAAGGTTCAACACTCCTCCTTTCGCTTCCCTCCCCCTTTTCGGAGGAATAAAAAACAGTTCTTCCCCAGATGCACAGCTGGCTCGGGCTCAGGCTCAACTCATGGTCCAGAGAGACGTAGCGCGTGTACAGCCATGAGGCTGACTGATAACGCACATTAGACACTCGCAACCCACACAACCTGTCTAACATCATGGAATATTACGTCCTGAACTTGACACCATGAGCTGCTGAAGTCGCCCTGAATTCAAAAACATGACTTATGAATGGCTTGGAATTAAACCTATTACAGTACAACCTTATGCAAAAGTTCAGGCAACCCAGGACGAGTTCTGCGGAGAATTCGACTTAATTATGACACCTTTAAAAAAATAACGAATCAACCAAGTTCGCTAGTAGATCATCTGGAAATGAGCCCCGAACCAATGCTCTCCCTTGCAAAGGTTGCGTTTAGACCTTTTCCGTTTAGACAATCGAGACTAATTGGAGCAAGGAAGCCCAAGACTCTAACTGCCATACTCAATAAAGTGTATTATGATGTCACTATATTACAATATGGAAATATGACTTCATATCGCAAAGAATCATGTTGGGAAATGTTAGCCATACTGTCCACCGTTAGCACCCGTATATATGCAACAGACAGCGAGTCCAAAACTCACAATCAAGCTGGAGTTGACTGACTCACCCCAAGAGAGTGTGAGACAGAATCCAGGACTGGTGAGCCAGAATCGGGCTGGCCAGCCAATCACAGGCAAAGGAAATTAATAAAATCATTCAATTCAGATCCATTACAGCAGCTATTGGCCTGTACTTGGGGATATGAGCTGCCTTTTTCCACCATGAATCATAGTCAGGGACACGGACAGAGCTTGCAGTGTGTGAACAATATGAACTCTGTGTGTGTGTGTGTGTGTGTGTGTGCGCTCTAGTCTAACAGACACATGAATCATTTAGCTTGCTTTGTTGACAGAGGCCGATTAAAGTGTCTCAAAATATCTGAATATTGTTTCCAGCACGCACGCCTGTGAGAGAACACAATAGGCGTGTTTACACGCATGCTAACAATCCAATCATTATCTGATCTCAGCAGGTATCTGATTATTCAAGTGCTCGTGTAAACTCTATAATCCTAAAAAGCCACTGGGATTATATCTCAGTAATCAGGTTACTCAGGTCCTTCGTAAGTGTGGAAACACTACACAGGAAAAAGGCTGCATCACAAACTACATACCACCATGTCAAATTAAATACCTGAATGCCCAGGCAAGTGAAAGGTGGCAGCAGGACAGCAGCATGAAAAGTTAAGTCAATTTATTTGAATACGGTCAAATGATTAAGGTGTGGAAACGAGATTCTTAAGTAGAAATTAGTTATTAGTTAATAAGGTGTGGGAACGAGGCAATTAATAATAATGATAATGATAATAATAATAATAATGTATCCGTGTTCACATGCCTTACTAACTGGTTTCTACACATTCTCATCAAATATTAATAAGTCACGGCCATGCTTTAATTCTATTAAAAAGGGTCGTAACCAGCAGGCCTCTATAAACTTAATTGCTTCATAAGGCTTTCTGCGTAATTGTGTTAGAAGGACATAATTTAGCAAGCTGTCATCAGATAGTAAATCTGAAAAATGATTATTAATTGTTGTGTTTCGAGAGGTTGGATGTACACATGATAAACTACCCTTCTCTACAAGATCTGGGCTTTTTTTTTAACCTAACTGAGGCCTGAGTTATTTGAATAAAACAGGAAAGATTCTGATTTTGTCAATATTTAAACACGCCAAGTACACCAGCTATGCAAATGGATTGATCTGACATTTAAATGAGTGATTCCATCTCGTTATAACAGTAAGAATGAACCAGGAATTGCCTTTAGTGCGCTTTTGTTACATGTTTAATCTTACTTGTGAGTCAATTAGCCCAATTTGCTCACCGTGCCCTGTCAGCTGCCCAGAAAACTTCATTTTCTAGTTGAAAAAGATTTCTTTCCATGTGCGGTTGAGAGGAACAATGAAGAAAAAGGAAGAGTGTGCTTGTAGATTTTTCTGGTTGTGCCTGTAGATGTTTTGCTTCAAATCTTAGGAATTATTGCATATTTGCTGGTGGTGTTTTTTTTATCTGGCTCAGAAGTGTCAGTATACACATGCCATTTTAAGAATCAGTTTTAGGGAAAGTCTAGTGGATAACGTGTGCATTGACACATTTAGTGGATGCTCTTATCCAGAAAGACTTTCAACCGACACAACCATACAACTCAAGCAATTACGGGTTAAGGGCCTTGCTCGGGGACCCAACAGTTGTACACTGGCAGATTTGGGATTTGAACCCTGGACCATCTATCTTAATTACTATTAAAGTAGTGCTGGGCATCATGGCCAAAAATTTGTATCCCATTATATAATTTTAAATACTTATATAATTTGTGGTACCGTGTTACGGTATGGCAGTGCTAAACATCCCAGCACTATATCAGTGTTTTTATTAGCTGACACTCTGGACTGGCGATACATGAATCCCTGTGCTGCCAAACTGTGACTTTTAAAACGGTTCAACTTCAACTGATCAGCCTAATTTTAAGTTAATAATATAAGATAATAATATAAATGAATCCTGAGTGAATAGGCAAAGGAAAAGTATTGGGACGTCCTCGAAAAGTAAAACATTGATTGTTGCCGTTATCAAATATCTGCACATGACTATTAAAACCTCATCTGTTCATCCCAAACAAACTCCGACCTCAATATATGTTCTCAAACTGTCCATGTTTCTTTCAGATTCCTTCCCCAGCCCCCTGCTGTTTCGTTCTCCCTCACTGCGAGTCTCCAGTGTAAGACCTGGCTCACATTCGGTCTTTTCTCCTTCCCTCTTCTTCCCCTCTGGGTTTGGGAGGGACACTTGTTTTTTTTCTTTCTCAGGGAGCACAGAACGGAGAGAGAGAGAGAAACAGAGAGCAATGGGGTGGACGGGTGTACCTCCGGTCCTCTGCACCAGCAGGAAAGGGCCGAAGAAGCCTCGCTGGGGTCCTCTGGGGAAGGCAAGCGAGAGGCGGGAGAAAACCAGGAAAGGGTCCTTCTCCCTTTTCCTGCACTCTCACCCTCCCTTCACACCAACCCACCCCCTCCCCACCTACTGCTCTTTCCAAACTCAACACACATTTTCCAGGAGAGTCGAAAGTGGGCTAACTGAATTTAATACCATTAAAAGCCTGCCAGTGTCCTTGTCGACATCATCTCCCAGGGAATAAAGGCAAGGAAGGTTTTTTTCTTATCTTTTTAAATAAGAAACAGCAAGCAGCCCTCCTGAGCCCCGGCACAACAGTACAAACAAACACAGGAGGGCATAAGCCTAAGTGAGAGAAAGGAGAGAGAGGAAAAAGGTAAAACTAACATGAAACTGCAAGAGAACAGCAGGGTGTCTTGTACGAATCTGCAACATAGGTTTGCACAACACTACGTTCTGTAGCCACCCACACTAGCTTTGTTTGGAGCACATCACACCTGCACTTAAAAGTTCTGATATGCTACATGTACAGCATTTATACAGACACCCTTATCCACAACTATTGTCATCCCTGAATGCACAATCTAAGCAACTGATGGTTCAGGGCCTTGCTCACCCGGTTCCTTCTTCATAAAGCAGTTTCTACCATGCTTTGTGGTACGTGGTATATCTAATTTAAGTGTCCTAAGACTTTTGCACAGTTCTATACATTTTGCAGTATGTCTTTGTTACATTTTGGTAAGATAGAGTAGATCTGTTGGGTTGTAGAATATGGAGGTGCAACTTTGCACGTTTTCTTCGAGCACAACTCGAAATGAAAATAAAAAGTTTCAATCTTGGAACAAGAATTCATGGCAGTAAAGGTGGAGTTTTTTTTAAAGCCATTTCCAATTTCATTCGAAATCAAACGTCCGTCTGACTTTGGAGATCAGGCTCTATCAGGAGGACAGTTTGCATGCATGGACCTTACCCGAAAAAAGTTGAACCCAGCGAGTTTGAGTATGACAGGGACCAAAACAAGGAAGACAGTGGGAAGAAGAGAGGAAGAGTGGGGGGTGTTTAGTGAGTGCTCAGGGACTCCCCATCCTGCTGAATCTTACACACACAGCACTTTTCAGCCACACATGACCACAGTCAGCACCCCCGACACACCCCACCCAACCCCCCAAGCACTCCCTCAGGGGTGCTTCGAAGAGGCCCACGTCATCCTGTGTCCCCCCTTGGGCTTTCTTTTTCCTACTTGACCTTCCCTTCTGAGATCACCAGCCTTTTCCAAGTCGCTCGCAGGCACATGTGCTATCATCGCTGAAACACACTTCTATAAACACTCACTAGTTTGGTCTTTGCATATTAGTCAGCAGTGCATGAGGTGGTCTTCACATGCAGCCTACTAAAACGAGTATGACTTTAACAGACTGCATGCACCTGCGGCTGCTTAACGTAGCACGCGGAATCAATTTTATATGAGGCAACCTCGTAACCATGACGTAACTGAGAGTCAGAGTCAGAGTCAGAGGAGGAGCCAAGGAGCTCGCAAATAGACTGAGATCAAAAAGTCAAATCATTCGATCTGAAGGACACCGGCAGTAATTATGCCCAAATCAGATCAGAACATGGCACTGCTGGGCAGACTAAAGTGGCCGGGAGAGCTGGCATGATATACACATTGCAAGGTACACAAAGTTTTATGTTCACACAGCTAAAATATTATGTACTGTCATTTCAGAGTGCTATAAACTCAAACTGACTTGTAGTTCTGGATAAACAGAAATACATTTAGTCAACTGGCAGATGCTTGTATCCGAAGCGACTCACAACTGATACAGGGAATAATCCAAGCACCTGTGGGGTCAGGACCTCGCCCAGAGCCCAACAGTGTCAGTTTGGCATTGCTGGTGCTGGTGCAGCATTGGGCCTAACAAAAACATTAAGGATTTAAGACCACTGCCCATGAGTGAGGCTCTTGTCCCATACATGCCTAAATAATACCTTGTAAGAGTCCGTTGCTATGGTTAAATATAACTTATAAATAGGGGTATAAGATTGACTGTGTATCTGCAAAAAATAACAAAGTTCCTAGTAGTTCTCTGGGAGCCCTCTGTGGATTGTAATGTATCCCATATTTGTCCCTAGAACTGTTTAGGTGTAAAAGTGGCTTCTATAAGCCAGCTGAGCAAGCAGCAGTTAATCTGAGTTTCAACTAGCAACTCGATAACAGCAAAATGCATAATATTCTTTAATTTTGTCTATATAGTATGTTGTAGGAATGGAAGATCTGACAATATTAGACCATAAACAATTGAAAAGTCTCCACAATCTGCATTACCAGAGAACCATTATCCCACATACAATGTATTACTGAAAATGACTGAGCGTTTTAACAATTTCTAAGCGTTTTAACAATTCACTACTTTACTCACTAATGTAATCTGTCGCGGATACAATCCGAGTCTCACACAACTGCACGCCTTATTCTTCATCCGTAACTTCGTAGGTACAGTAAGTGCTCATCTCTACTTAATGTTCAAAATAACTGAGCTCCTATGTGTTTCATTGCAGCTGTGTTTGAGCTAATTTATCAGGCAACGGTAAATGTAGGATAATAAAGTAATAATCATATTGGATTATGGGCATACGTGCGACTGGGCATCCAATGGCAAACACCTGTACCTGTAATATTGTATACTGCATATATGCAAATGGTAATTTCTGTTAGAGAACCCATGAGGCTCACGGAACCCCCCCAAAATCAACTGCCTCACTTTACAGTAGAGCCCAAGCCAACGCATTATATATCGCTACGATATTTCAAAATGTTCCCTTTTCATTTGGGAATAAAGGAAAAGACAGAAACATAATATCAATGCACAATTCAAACCAGGCTATTGAGGTTGTGCCAAATAAACATCTCATTGCCTTTGAGGCAGCCTCGGCTAAAAGGATCCCATAAGTCACACGTGTCCAGGTCCGTATTTTCGATGCTGATCTCTCAGCCAGAAAGGAGGCCCAAAGCCTGGGCTCTAGCATGCACCTGGCCACCATCCTCCTGTGCCTTATGAAACGGTCCTCTCCATCCCTCTCCCCCTCCCCCTCTGAGTGCAGGGCTACAGGCCATGTGGAATTGATATTAGAGATTGGAGGGTCTGTGGGAGTCGCCCAGGAGTCATATTGAGGGTGTTGTGTGAGCGCTGACTGGAAGGCGCCATGCCACTGCAGTTGTGGGGGTATAAAGAACATACCTGCCGGAGCTGAGGAGTCCCAGCTTCCTGCGCATTCAGCCGAGTCTGCTTCTTCCACTGCTAGAGAGACAAAGAGAGAACGAGATTACCTCAAGTAGGGGTTTTCCATTGCACTTTGAAAACCAAGAGCTGGATTAATAAGAAGCAGCAGGACCAGCGCACGTTGGAAAAGCTTGGATTACCATTATGCTTTTATCTGATCGTTTCTGTGTCTATTTATTACCAATAGACTCGTCAGTGAAAAGTTCTGAATGCGTTCTCACTGACGATGATAAGAAGCAAGGCTGGTTTATTTTTATTTAAGAAAAAGTAGTATAGAAATATTTTATTGATTAATAGTGTTAACATAACTTTAGAAGTTGTATACAGCCATTTTAAACAGAACAATTTACTTTACTGCCCACATATAAGGCATACAAGTCTGCATCGCCTGATATTTTTAGACTTTGGGATGCAGAAATGCATTTATTTTTTACCATTAAAGCATTTACAAACTGGTTCTTCTTGAAGTACGTCATACATCGGGTATTTATTATTGTTCATATGTTTTATGGGCAGGGAATTGGGAGTTGGAATTGGTACAATCTTTAAGTAAAACTGATGGAATCGGGCACCAAAAAAATCAAATCTGGAACCAGGCACTTATCATTACTGTTTATCACACAGTTTTGCAGAATAGGATGCGGCCTAAAACGAGCGTTTCTCAGCTCTGGGGTGTTTCCTCATATCTGCAAAAATATGAGCAAAATCCAAATGAACAACTTAACT
Source organism: Parotocinclus maculicauda (assembly GCA_034780255.1). Lineage (NCBI taxonomy): Eukaryota > Metazoa > Chordata > Actinopteri > Siluriformes > Loricariidae > Parotocinclus > Parotocinclus maculicauda. Next base: position 10,171 of record JAUZSU010183637.1, read on the forward strand.
ACTGGGCTTTACAGTTAACCGATTTTAAATATAAATAATGCAGACTCTGCGTGAGCTCTTGAATAATAAGTGTCTGAGCGTGCATTACTGTAACTACAGTACTATATACTAAGTGTTTGTTTAGAACTGATCCGCACATTTCGACACAATGTCGCACGCCATTGTGTTCCCAAAAGCAAGCCGTAATGCATATGCCATGTGTCGTATCTGTTGTACTTCAAAGGCTTTTATGTAGTGCCGGTGCATGTGTGCGTGAGTGGCGTCTTTGTTTGTTTCCCTTTGTACTAATTTCGGAGGTGCAAAAAACAGGTAATGGTGGCAGGGAGATGAGAGGAGGAAAGTGATGATGAAGGCTTTCCTGGGCATAGCGGGGGGAAGGAAGCCCCACTGGCACACAAACAGGATACAGAAGAACTCGGCACACAATGAGCACTTAGACTTCACCCCCCCTTCCCCTCCTGAAACCCCCCTATAACCCCCGAGCACGACAACACAAGCTCACGCACACAAGAAACGCAGGTTATGACTAACCCAACTTCTAGGAATTGGGGAAAAAAAACAATTCCCATTTCACCCTGAAATGTAAGGTGGCTTAAGTTTTGTGCTGAGATTAATTGCTTTGTGATTCGTGTACCTAACAGAAGTCTGTTATCCCGAAATACGAATGGCATCGTTAAGTCAAATAATTCCATTAAAACAAGCCGACCGCGGCCTTCCGGCTACAATTCAGCCTCCAAACTTTGCGAGGCAGGCGCCAAGAGTGCAAAATGACACCAGATGAACTGCGGAAAAGCTCGATTCTGGCTGAGCTGGATGACATCTGCTTTAACATTACTGCGTTCAGCAGCACGGTCAAGATTTATTCCTTTTATATGGGCTACAGTAAGTCATAGTGCGTCCTTAACCACATCGGTAAATCTGCAAAGGATTACTGGAGATCCGGAGGTGGTTCGAGCTAAGTGTTTACAAATTGGTCTTTGACAAAAGACTTACTACACACTATGGATCTTCTGCAAAAGTAAAGAAGCAAAGATTAAACCAAAAATGTTATTTGCTCGAAGGAGAAAACTGTGTACATTTAATTTGGGGCCATTTCTTAACGATGTAACTGTGATACGGCGTGTGAGCGTTCACATTGTTAGAGCTTTGGTTCCGATTCAAATTAACACTGGTTCCATTGCTCTGTTAGTGCAGTACATTGAAACATGTGTGAACAAACACAGCATCCCAACCTTGGTGATTCCAAACAAGCAGACTAAGACTGAAATTGGGTCTCGATCCACTTACACATAAACTAGTGCGGTTCAATGGATGTGTAAATGGCAAACACAAAGTGACAAAATGCGGCCCATACAGGGTCTTTGTAGACATTTCGCAAAACATGGCTACCTGTCCTTAGGTCCAATGAGGGGTGTAATATTGTTCCAGAGTTAAAGATAGAGGGGCAAGTTCTGTGTCTGTCTGCGTCTGTCTGCGTCATTTATTTATTCTTTTTTTTCTGTTCTATTTTGCATATTTATTTTTCTACTCTTATTTACCATGCTTCCTCTTTTCTGGCTGTCCTTTCTAGATACTTATAGGCTTGCTTTATTCGTTTTCATTTCTTTTCCGTTATGGTTACTGTTTCCTAATTTATTTCTCTTTTTTAAATGTTTACACCTTAGTGGATTTTTTTGGGGGGAATGGGGGTACATATGGTTCAAGGTTTTCGTTTTGGTACCTGGCAGTATGCTTACACCAGTTGTTCCGATGTGAATGCCTTTCGATACGTGCGGGTGTCTGACTGCAAATTTCTATTCACGGCAATAACGGGCTTTATATTCTGTACTTTGTTTTTCAGTAATGGCCTTTCCTTGATATTGTGTTGTATTCAATTAAACAACGGTTATTATTTTTTGTACATTTGTTCCATATTTGTTATTTGCCATTTTTTGTACATTTCAATAAATAGATGTAATATTTAAAAAAAAACAGCTCATTATAGAACATAAGGCAAAAGATTTGAGTGGTAACACTCAAACAAATATTAATTGTGGCTTCTTCAGATTAGAAGAGATGAAGTGTGCATTACACATACTAACGCTTACAAAAAGCTTAACATGATTTTATGTAGTAAAACAGCGACCTTGAAACACCAAACCTCTCTTACTTACATTGCTCATAACAAATTATGGAAAACAGTCGATTCCGGTTAATTGGACCACCAGTTAATGGGACCAGCCGCTTATTCGGACCAAATCCTAAAGTACCGAAA
>JAUZSU010183648.1:0-12423 GCA_034780255.1 Parotocinclus maculicauda
CTTATTATACGCCGTGGGGTTACATCTATCCCGCATTCTGGGTCCTTAAATAAAAACACCTACCAGCATCGTAACAGCATATAAGCGTATTCGAATTTAAAGCGAGGATAACTTCAGTGTGAATCACTAAAGCGCGGATAGCTTGATGTATCTGTAGCTTGATTTGACCACGGAGATATTTTGCGTGCTTTCGTAACCGTGGGAAGCCATAACAAAACGCGATACTGCTCATTTATTACCTTACAACAAATTTTCTATTACAACTGGATACTGGAGTTCTATACATGGAATATCGATTACCCTAACATTTTCATAATTAACCGTGGGAAACTGCTTTCATTGTAATCACCCTAGCAAAGCATGGGTAAACAGCTAGTAAATAAATAATAATAAAAAAAAATGCATCCAGATAAAAATGTCAGATTGCTACAACACTAGGCATGCAGGTATGTCTTAGGAAAATATGTACATGATTGTAGGTTTGGTCTGATTAGATACTGGTTCTTGTCACAAAGGAGCATAGAAGTTTTTCCTTTACTGTGCTATCACACCTAGTAGGGATACGAGGATCCTGCAGCCATATGTGTTGTCTGTCATGGCAAGGTTTACAACAATGGCATTTTTCATTAGGATAATGCTTGCCCACTTACAGTAAGGCTTTCCCAGCAATATTTCCACCAGATTGGAACACTTCATTGGCTTGAAAGGCTTATTGCCAGTTAACCATTTATGAGACCAACTGAAACTTCAGTTTTAGCTGAACTATGAGTGTGTAGGATCTACAGATCTACATCAACATAAATTTCATTTTTGCTTGATCCTAGAGAGTGCCTAGCTAGTGGTATTAGTGGCATGGAAGCAGGAACAACACTACAGAGGGTGTCAATCTTTTGCACACACACTTGTACACACACTCTATACACTAGGAACAATTTGTAGAGACCCAGAGGAAACATTGTTTGCTTAAATGTTGATCTTAGATGTCTCAGGAGTCTTTTTTGTGATTCTCACTTTTGTTTCATTCCTAAAATTGCTTAGGAGAAATAGCAGTAGACAACAATTAGACATGAGATACTTATGAGGTTAAAGGAGATAAAACTCAAATCCAAAAGGACAAAATCCAAGGAGATCTCCTTCTTGTTTTGATTTTATCTATTTAGAAACTTCATAATTTTTAGAACTCCAAATCATTCAGAACTTAAAGACTATTTTTTTCAGAAATTAAAGACTAACTTTTATTAAAGACATTTAGTTCAATTAACAAATTTATCTGATAAGTTCAATATTTTATTCTTCAACAGAAATAATTGTGCACAGTAAAAAGAAAATCTGATTTTCTTTCTGGTGCTGAAACTTGAACAATTGAATCAGACACCTGATTAAAAAAGAGCAACTGAAGTACTAGCAAATATTTTACAATGCAATATTATGTAGTGTGGAACTACAATCATTATTTAACATATAAATGGGTTACACTCTGACAACAGTAGTTAACTTATATTCCTAGCAAAATAACTAAAACTGAAAAGGCTTAGTCTTTGGATGGTTGAGCTCGTACTGAGACTCATATTTAGTAAATGTGTGTTATTTTGGCAAATCTGAGCATAATATGATACTGAGATCTGTACTAAAACTCAAGAGGAGATATATGTGAGATTACTGAGGCCTTTATCTCAGGAGATTTAAGCAGCAGGATATTTATGCTAAAGTCTCCTTTGTCTTTCCACCTGAACTCATTGGTGTCTAGGAGAAACTACAGATATATTAAGGAGATCTCCTTTTTGATTTTTGTTTCCTCTGGATGACTGAGTGTGTGAACAGGTGTATGTTATACAGGTAATAATGCAAATTTAGGCTTGTTAAAGAAAAACGAACAGGTCTGTGGGAGTTAGAATTTTTGCTGGTTTGTAGGTGATTAAATACTTATTTCATGCAATAAAAAGCAAATTAATTATTTAAAATACAATGTAATTTTCTGGATTATTTTATTCTGTCTCTCATAGTTTAAGTGCTCTCTTCTTTGTACATGGGAAAACTAACAAAATCAGCAATGTTGTAAATAAATATTTTCCACAGTATGTTATAGGCTTTTCTTAAATTTTACATTTGAAATTTAAATATGAATGGGATGAAATATCCACATCCTAAGAAAGTGGGAGGGCAATTTTACAAGACTAAAATTACTGGAAGTGCATCTCTACCAATCCCCCTTGAATTGGGTTTGGCCTCATGCACTATTGATTGAAAATTGTATCAGCCCAATGAAACTGCAGTGTTTCAACATTTATGACAAATGCTTATAGTCTCATATTTGTTAATGAACTGATTTGTGAGCAAAACTCACAGATGTATCCTATTCAGATGTACTGGGATATTCAGAACAACAAATTCTACTGTTGTTTTTTGTCCATGGCAATTTTTTTAAATTTTATTAATTTAGTCACTTTCAGCAACAATGGCTATTTAACAACAGACATAAGGCTACATCAATACAAAATATTACAACTAAACCAGTCAAACACATGCAGATCAGGCGAATTTAGCTTAACCTAGTAGCCTAATGTATGTTTTTGAACTCTGGGGAACTCATAGGCAGAAAGGCTGGGATTGAACTGGAGAAAGTGAATCTGCAAGGTGACTGCACTAATTGCTGCACCACCCATTTTCATTTAGAATACAGAAATGTATGCTTTATGAAATCTAAACAATAGAAATGTATGCTTAGAAATGTTGTTTATAAATGAAAGACAGGAAAGGATTTCCATGTGTCTGTTCTAACTTGTTCGTGGTTTGATCTGTGGATAAATGTGTGGACGTCCCTGGAAAAGATGTAAGCTTGAAGAAATAATGTTGCTCCCAATGTACTTTTCTACATTAATGTTGCCAGCGCAGAAGTGGAAATTACCTTGGTCAATTGCACTGACTCAAGCCTATACCATGACAGATCGTGGCTTTTGGACTTGTTACTGGTAATAGTCTGGATGGTCCTTTTCGACTTTGGTCTGGAAAACAATGGATTTCTTCCGAAAAAGAACAGAAACACTGCTCCATCTGAACCCAATAAATGTTTCTACTGTGTGATACCTCTGATGGTCTAAATGACCCCCATCACTTCAATTTTATGAAATGTGTTGAAATGCAGGAGTGAATGTTTATTAACAAATAAAATGAAGTTGACCTGACAAAACATCAAATATCTCCGGTTCATACTGTTTACAGTGAAATAAAAGTCAAGGAACTTTTTCTGATTTGTGATTGTAGCAGAGCACAATGATTTGAAGGGCTGTCCATTAAGTTTTGACTTTACATAAAATAGCTCAACATGATAAATAAAGTGGATTTTCTGAAGTTAAGATTCAATTTTAAGAGAAAAATAAGTGCCAATTCAGCTAGTCAGTTATTAGCTTGAATTGCACAGGAGGTTGATAAAATAACAGGAGTAGAGCAACCTTTCACCTCCATAACAACATTAGTCTGTCTTGAAACGCTGCCATGCATGTGAATGGTTTGTGGTGGAATGTTGGGAAATTCGTCATGAAGAAAATCGTCCAGTTTGTTGCAGGATTAAGGAGGGGAAGATCTACTTTTCATGGTCGATCCTCAACAATGTTACAATAAAAAAGTTTAAATCTTGTGATTAGGCAAGTCATGGAAGAAAATTCACCCAATGCTGTTGTAAATAATACTGTGCTAAATCATTTAGTAGTCTGTATGGACACATTACCATCCTGAAACATGGGCACATTATGCGTGAGTATTGAAACCATATGGTGCACCTGGTCCTATAAATTGACTCATATTTGTTGGCTGTTATATAACCATGCAAAGCATTTACTGGAACTAATGATTTCCACACGATGGAAGTCCAAAACATATTGGGTTCCCCACCATATTTAACAGCTGACAATGTAAGTTAAAGTTGGCTTTCTCCCAACATGAATCCAATCAGATGTACATGTCTTATGTTGTCTCTGTTACATCTTATGTTTATATGTAAATAATTAAAAGTGTGGTCTGATTGTACACTGGGTCTTGACACAAGAGGGCATAAAAATGTTTCCCCTGCTGTCAGATAAAAAGGCAAGATAAGATAGATAGATAGATAAGATAAGATAAGAAGCTACTTTTGAGTAGTGTACATATTGGCAAGAGATTGTTGTCTGCTAAGCACTTGAATACATTTTGCCCAGTTGACAGATTATGAGAGGGGGAACATCACTGGACTGAGAGAAGCAGGGTGGTCATTTAAATAAATTACCCGCCATCTAAACCGCTCTGACCTAGCTTTTAGGAGGTGTTGGGAGCAGTGGTTCCACGAGTGCACGTACACATGGTGAACAGGCTCCAGACAGATCAAGAGTAGAAAGGACTGTTTGATCTGCTGACAAGCACAAGCAGTTTCCAAAGTTTCGTTGCCCACAGTTGGAACCTTAATTACAAACCATTTTCTGGTGTCTTAGAAGGAAATTTGTTGTCACGGCACCCATTACGTGTCATGTCATTTACAGCCAGCCACCATCGCCATCGTTTCCAGTTGTGCCTTATTTCACATGTAGTGAAGCTAGAGTAAAGCATCTTGTTTTGAACGTCTGTTTCTTGTAATTTCTTTTAATGGAAGGAAACAAGCATTTTTGTTTAAAAGCTCTTATAATAAAATGTGCACTATTTTGCATTGCTTAAAGAACTTTCAGAAAGAAAGTTTTTTAAATAAAATGTAAAATTGATAATTATGCTCACACGTATCTTGATTTATAGCAAGTCATGAGCAGTGTGTACTGTTACACCCCTAGCAGGAAATTTAACACCCACAGGGTAAAGACTATTCAGATCTACAATTATACCACTTCCATGCTAGTAATTCAAAAGAAAGCCTTTTCTTTTTAACAAAACATAAATGGAAGCACCTCAAGTTCCCTAGAACTACAAAACTAGGCACAATCACATAAACAAGAGCTTCGTCAATCAAAATCAGATAGATTCATCAATCTATACACTGTGTTTGGATAAAAAGGGTTCGTTATTACATTTTCATTTTGCATTTAGCAGACACCCTTATCCAAAGCGACTTACAACTTATACAATCTTACAATCCAAGCAATTATGGGTTAAGGGTCTAGCTTCACAGAGTTTTATAAAGGAAAGAACCTGATCCCCACTGTGGGGCAGGTCTGTAGCACTGTGGTGCTGTTTTATTTCTTCCAAAGACAACAAGAACATTGTTAGAATACACATAATAGACTCCATAAAGCAGCAGATTTTAGATCTGATTGAAAGAAAACCAGTGTGGCACTACCAAGACCTCTATAATGTCACCAGGCATGGCTGAAGATTCAATGACTATATGCTGGCAAATGACACTGTGGCATGACATTTAAGAGTGTATCCGTTGTGGCATACATTTTATAGATACTTAGAATACTTAGAAAGGGTTAACAGACAGACTGCCTTTATATATGAAACATCGGCCAAAAGGAACTCACCTGTGCAGCTGTGTTTGTAATCGGGATTTAATCACTTACAATAAACCAACTAAAGTTTACACCTTCAAAAGGCTGCTATAAAAGATTAAATAAAAAAATTCAAGCCTGACTATTATTCTAGAGGTTTACAAATATGAATTATAGAGTAGCCAGACATATATGAGAAAAGAATCCTGAGAGTTAAACACAATAACATAATAAAGACTGAGACAGGGGAAAACACTAAGAGTATGAAGAACAGCAGCTAAAAAGTAAATAAATTAATGACTTGATAATATATTTCAACAATTATTTGCAAAACACTGTGGAATGGACCAATTGAGCAAAAACAAAAAACCCATAAAATAATATGAAAAAGGACACATAAAGCTCAGACATGGATGGACCATTCATTCTTTTTAATACTAGACAAAACTTTATCCTACATGACTTCAAATAATTTTAAAGATCATTTTACAATGGCAAGATATGGTTATATGCAAAACTACACAACCGGTAATTACGTAAAAGACTGCTAAATGTACAGTTTGCTACACAGTACAGAATCACCAAGGCACAGAATAATATATGATTTAAAGAAAAAAAAAATCACATGGTTTAAGTGTAATCGTACTTTTGCGCTTTGTAATATATATAAAATTTACATTATTAGTGATCACCTGTGCTAGATTTTTTTTTTTTAACTCGACTTGGATACAAACAGCTTCACAAATACTATTCCTTGTTCGATATTATTCCTCTGCATACGTAACCTTTCTAGAGTCGGGATGTATAACAGGCATGAAGCAGACCCCTGCTAATAACTTCCTGTTAGAATTCGGACTTATTTGAACATGGAGTTAAAGGCCCTGCCGATAACCATCCTCCTGACCTCGCTGGTGCCTGCGCCGATCTCATAGAGCTTAGCGTCCCGGAGGAAACGGCCCATTGGGTAGTCATTAATGTAACCATTTCCACCTGTAGATACAAACATACAGTTTAGAGTTATGAACCAACTGACTTTATTAGTACTGACTGGGTATAGTATGTACAGTCTCAATGTCAAAACACAAAACAGCCTTGTTGATCAGCTTGTTAAATTACAGCTATTTAATAAAATCAAATTCGGCAAGGAATCATAACATACAATGCAATCAGTTCCATGAAAAACGGCTGACTTGTGTCTCATTTCAATTATGCTGTTTGGAAAACACAAATAATAAAATTGACTAATATGCCAAAACATAGGTTTTACAAATCAAATGAAGAACATCCATGAGTGTCCGGCCTCAGGATTTACCAGCAGAACATCAGACAGGAACATCACAGTCCCTAAACCAGCTCGTCTTCCTACAGTACAGAAAGGTACTAGGGGTGTGCGATACTAACCAAAAAAGCATCTTACAATCTTACATTGTACTAGCTTGCTCTTTTTAAAAGGATATTAATTGTTGTTTACTAATGGAAATAAAATAGAAGACATTTCCAATGCAATAAAAACCTGCCATTTGGTGTCATAAGGCACATTTATGTTTTGCTGAGTGTGTTTTTGTGCTGGAACCTTGGCTGGTTTAATGATTTCTGAAACAGTTTGTGGATGGCCGTCGCAACAGCCGTCTTTTCAATGCCCAACCACATCCATGTGAGTGAAGAAGAGCCACATCTAAATAAATTTAAGATCATATTCTGCAAAGTTTGTGGTGTCTGTATTTTGCTTTGGTTTGTTTTAAGTACAATCAAGCATTATTAAGTAAAACACCAGCTTGGTTTGTGCATGCTGCATGTTTGTATGCACAAATCTCAGATCTATCCTAACTGGCTACATGAAGCAGTGAATGCATAAACTGAGTGGTTTTTAACTGTTTTTGCTAACTGAGTGACATGCTCAAAGTCAGCTTACCCATCGTTAAAACAACAATTAATATACAGTTGTATGCACTTCGGTTCTCAACAACCTCGAGAACTCATTGTGGACTTGGTTAAACTTGTATGAGTCGAGCTGCACAACTCGTTACTCCTAAACTTGATTAAGAGAACGAATTAACGACAAGAACCGGGGTACAACTGTATTATAATATGTAATATTGGAATTACATGATTACTTATTCAATATTGTTTAATCTGTGTGTGATTTTTGGCCTCTGGGTGGCAATGTAGGCCACCATTTAATATCCTAAATCCCTACCTTGTGTATCAGAGGGATTCCTAACTACAGAGTTTTTAGACGTTTTCACAAAAAAAGAATGGGCTTCTTTCTGAGTTACTTAGCCTTTCATGTGTTAGTAGTACTTAGGGATGCGCCTAAAATGACAAACAAGGCAATCAAAGACCCTTTAGCAAAGAGTAATATCTTTTGATAATAAATGTGGCACCTGGGTGGGACAGGGCAATTCACTAGCTCATCACTGCTTTGACTTGCAAAATCGACCCCACCCCATCTCTAAAAAAAAGTAATGAAGCCCCATTCATGGGTAGATTCTTGTCAGTGCCCTGTGAGGACCGGCATAGGCATAAGACACCCAATGGCCTTGACCAGGATAAGTGGAGGTAAAACCTTGTTCTTGGGAGTGAACCGATCACTGCTGAACAGCAATGAAAAGTGGAACTGATCAAATAAACGAGAACAGAAACAAAGTGGTGTACCTAATAAAGTGATCAGTGAGTGTATGTTTTTCAGCTTGGACTTTAAAGGAATAAAAAATGTTCTATGAAGACGTGAACTGTGTGATACTGGTTTAGGTGGAATGTATCATGTTAATTTCAGGAACTCCTCAGAAGAACAGATTTACAAGGCTCTCACCCAGGCACTGAATTCCATCCAAAGCAACCTGAGTGGCATTCTCAGCACAGTAAAGGATAACTCCAGCACAGTCCTAAAACAAAAGCCCAAATCATAAGTGATGGCATAGCACCTAAAACTGCTATATGTTTCCTTATATAGATTACAACTGAAGTAACAAACAAACAACACAACTTTACCTTGGCACTGAAGTGGCCTTTGTCACAAGCCCGGGCAACATTGTACACATACTGACGACACGAGTTAAGTCGGGTGTACATGTCAGCCATCTTTCCTTGCATGAACTAGGACATACAGGTGAAAAAAGAAACACTGCAATCTAAACTCTTAGCATAATCATATGTAATATTATGGTAAGGCCAATGAAAGATTTTACTGATCAACTATTTACAAAGCAAAAATGACAGCACCAATTATTATGAATATTACTATTATTAAATTATTATTCAAATTCACACACAAAAGTTTGCGGAAATTTTTGCATAACATGTAGGCACCAGACCATCACTGAACATATGTCAATTTTTATTATAATGTTTCACGGTAAAGCAGGTAAAACACACACATTCAAGCAGGTGTGTTTAATAAAGTGGCCAAAGAACTTAATACAGTAAATACTGCAAATACAGTCAAACCACAATATCCTTATGAAGATTACATATACGACTGTTTTAGCTTTGGTATAATAACTATATATAATTATTTTGCAGCCTCTTTACACAACCATAATTTGAGGACTCTAGTATGCAGTGTTTAAAAAAGTCAAATAAAAAAAACTGTTTCTGTAGGCCACAGTGGATAAGTACTGTATTTAGTGTGACTTCCACTTGAGCAGATGACTTTTCTACAGTCTGAAGAAGCTTGATCAGGAATGGTCTTTTTGAAAGGGTAGCTGCCAAGAAGTAGCAGTAGCCGCCTTTTTCAGAAGTGGGAACAGCATGAAATGGCTAAGATATGCTAAAGTTCACAGACAAGAATGAAGCTGAGAGGACAATAGTAGAGTGTTGAATCCAAGTTAGAAATTTTGGGTCCAGACGTCAATAATATATCATTATATGGTCATTATACCATTGCTAAAACAACAAATCAAATGGTGGCTACACAGACTATGCATATAGAAGTAACTAAGAAACACCAATGAAAGTTACAACACCTTACCTGGAAGTAACCAATCTTCTGTCCAAATGCTTCTCGAACATGCAGATAGGGAACAGCGTGGTCGAGTACAGCTTGCATGATACTAAAATAAATTTTCAGCAAAGTAAATAATATTTAGTTTTACCTTTATTTAATTGTGATAATTAATTCAAGATAAGGAGAAATTGTATATTCAATAGGAAGCCCACTATATTTTTATAGGTTAAGGTACTGGACTCTGGACCTGATGTTCCTGGGTTCAAATTCCACCTCTGCCAAGCTGCCACAGTTGGGTCCTTAAGCAAGACCCTTAACCCACCATTGCTTGAAATGTAAGACTGTATAAGTTGTAACTCGCTCTGGATAAGGGCGTCTCCTAAATGCCGTAAATGTAATCAGTCATTCCCTAGATAGCACAATACTAATAAGCGAATAGGGATGCATTTTGGACAATCACATAGCTTCTGTGTTGAAGCTCTTCAGAGTGTGCTGTTTGCAACACAGTCAGGGTAAAAAGAAGCCATGAAGGAACAACTCCGAAAACGCTGACATTCATAATTGGTAGACAGAAAGAAAATAAGTTACATTTTCCAATGTTAATTTTTGTTGTTAATTTTCTGTTATAATTTATTATAATTGTTAATACCTTTTTCAGTCCCATATTCTGGTTGCAATCCCTTCAACTAAATAAACATGGACCATAATAGAGCATAATGCACCTGCTTTACTAGATAATTCCGTTATAGCTGAGATATTAACATGTTGTATGCTGCATGTACACCCAAGCTCCTGACTTGTTCACCCCTAAAATGTCTAATATAGTTGAGTAGTGTACAGATTACCCAAGAGGTCCAGCTGAAAGTACAAGTCTTTCGAGGTCAAGTCCACTCATCAGTACATATACTCCTTTGTTCAAATGGCCCAGCACGTTCTTCTCTAAAACCAGAAATATTTTATTTATATTCAAATAATGCAGTACATACACATATATAAACATATATATATATATATACACACATATACACACCTGGAACCTTGCAGTCCTCAAAGACGAGCTCACAGGTGTTTGAGCCTCTCATTCCGAGCTTATCGAGCTTCTGAGCAGTGCTGAAACCAGGCGTTCCCTTCAAGATAACAAACATTCAATTAATTCAGCACATGGTGAATTTGAATAAGATGTAAAAGGATTATTGTGTAGGTGTGATGGGTATTATACAGGGCCTGACACCGAAGCAAACGACTTAATGATTCAGGGGGGAGTAGGAGGTGTTCAAAGCGTACGTGCATCTCTAACCTTTTCTACAATGAATGCAGAGATGCCACGCGCAGCTGCTTCTGGGTTCGTCTTCGCATACACAATGACAACATCGGCATCTGGTCCATTTGTAATCCAGAACTTATTTCCGTTCAATACATAGTGGTCATCTTATGAAGACAGAAAAGAGATCAGAGCAAATCAGTGAAGTGATGCAATAGCAAAAAGGGCTGCAATGATACTGGATATGGTATTAAGGGAGGGTTAATAATAATATTAACATCCAAAACCCCCTCCAAACATAAAATAGTACAGGCAGGATCCAAATATTATTACTTCATATTACAAAACAAACATGTAGTAAAGGCATGGAATGAAATGGTCACAGCTCACCCTTTTTCTTTGCTGTCAATTTCATGGATACTACATCAGATCCAGAGTTGGGCTCAGACATGGCTAAGGCACCTATATGTTCTCCAGAAATCAACTGGAAATAAAGACACACAAACGGTCTGTTATCCCTATTTGGCTCCTAGTTAAATGTATAAAGGTTAATTATTAGGGCTATAACATGGGCCAAATGTTAAGTCTTGCAGGAAGGTTGCGTTTTCCTTCACCTGAGCTGCAGCTATTGGTATTGGTGTAGCTTTAGCTAGGCTGGAATGAAAACCTATATCAACACGAGACTTTTGTGGATAAAGTTAGACACCTGTGATATACACATTATCCTACACTATTTTTTACACAATTTAAAGAAGAAAATACAGCATTTAAACCTAATCTGTGAATCTATATTATCTGAAGCAATTACTGTAAACAACACTTTTTCAACAGATTTTTTTTTCACGAATAAAATTAAACTGAAAAAAATTATAGTAATAATAAAACAAAAAACTACACAGCCAAAGATCTTGCAAAATCAAACTTTGTAGATTTATTTTAAAAAATACTTGTAAGGATTTCATAAACTAAGCTTGTCACAATGTATTTCAAACATTTCAAGTATCTGTGCTATATTTAAAAAAGTATAATAAAAACCTATGGAAATTATTATTATTATTTTTGCTCACAAATTCGAACAAAAAAAAAAAATGAAGACTAAACATGAACACCTTAAATCAAATACTCAATGGTGTGATCTTCCAAAGACAATGCACATAATCCAGTCCAGTCTATGGCGATAATGTTGGGAGTGATCGTAGGCATATTATGTATATTATTAGATCATGTAAATCGGTCTATGGGCACAAATTGAGACACAATTATTTCATTCGTTACTAACTTTGGAGATGTATATAGGTAGTGAAACACTGTGAGAGAATCTGCTAATAGAAGTTACATTCCATGCTCATTACTCTTACAGGAAGATGCGTTGCGTTTTGGAATGATTAAACTGACAAAATATAAACTGGCTCATTCCTTGTTCAGTGACTCTGAAAATCTGTTTAGGTTAACAAAGCATGTTGTTATGGGTGAGAGAAACATTAACAAGTGGTATAGCAAAACATAACAACCAATGTTTTATGATCTCATTTTCCAAACTGGGCAAATTCAGCCCTTTAATGTGATGTCCACTTAAACATGCATTTTAGGTAGTTTCAGAGATATGAAGCACTTACAGTGGTGTGAAAAAGTTTTTGCCCCCTTCCTCATTTCCTTTTTTTTTTGCATGTTTGGCACACTTAAGTGTTTCGGAACATCAAACCAATTTAAATAGTAGTCAAAGACAACACAGGTAAACACAAAATGCAATTTGTAAATGAAGGTGTTTA
>JAUZSU010183659.1:0-12423 GCA_034780255.1 Parotocinclus maculicauda
AATTGCTTGGATTGTAAGACTGTATTAATTGTAAGTCGCTCTGGATAAGGGCATCTGCTAAATGACATAAATGTAAATGAAATAAATGTAGTGAAATCTAGCTGTAGAATAACCACAGATGTCTTAGGGCAGTTGCTAAATGAAAAAAATGATTAAAATAGGCAATCGTATACAATTTCCTCAACAATTACTTTTACTCTTTGTAAAGATTAGTAAAAAGGGTTGTACGAAATCACACATTTTGGTGCATTGGCTTTATCTCACACTAAAATTAAAATTGTCAAATCCAACCATTTATTCAAATATATTCAAATAAATATATATATATATTCTTTTGCAAAACCATAAACTGCCTATATCTACAATTTAAAAAGTTCCAGTCAACTGAACAGTGACAAACATGCTTTAGCAAGGACTCATGTTTATTAAGCTCCTGTAAACAGTTAATATAGATGGTAATAGAAATACAAAAATTCCCAGGCGTAAGAGTTACATTTCTGGTTAGATAATAGGAAACACTTTTTCCAGGGTTGACATTTGATTTGTAAATTTGGTGAGCCCATGATGCTACTATTTCCTGTAAAAGTTGGGGAAATGTGAGACTAGAACTGTATTCTCTGATCATTTGAAACAAAAATTTAATTTAATGGCATCAAACAATCAAGGACTGCAAAGAATGATCACTACACTGAAAACAACGTGATGCTCACTGTTAAGTATGGTGGCGGGCCTGTGGTTTTATGTTTTTTTTTTCTCCAAAGGCTTTGTTAGAAGACATGGATATATAATTCCAGTCTCTGCCAAGTAACTAAACATGTGTTGTCACTAGATTATCTAGCATGACAATGATCAAAGACATAGGTCTAGGTCCACAAAAAAGGTTTACTGAACACAAAACCAAGCTTCTGTCATGGACATCTCAGTCAACTGAACTAAATCTGTAATAATAATAATCTGTGTGGCGAGCTAAAAAGCAGAGTGCATAAGAGAGGACTTATGACCCTAGACGATTTGGATATATTCTGTAAAGAGGAACGGTCTCAAATTCCCTGCTCTGTATTCTACAACCTCATAAAATGTTATAGGAAGGGACTAAGTACTGTTTTATTTGCAGAGGGAGGTTGTAGAAAGTATTTAATACAGGGGAGCCAATAATTGTGACACATGGTTTTGTTTATAATTATATACTGATGAGGGACTAAATTTTATTCAATTAAAAGTGTTTTTTTTTCTTTTTTGTCAGTGTGAAATTAAGCCAATGCACCAAAAAGAGACTTTCTTGTACTTATTGTTTCATATTAGCCAGGGGTGTCAATAATTGTGTAACTTCAATGTAAAGGGAAATGTAAATTCAGAGCAACAACTGCACTCTAATAATACAGGATAAGATTTTTGTCTTGTGTAGTCTTGTGCAGTATTCATCTTTCATAACCTTGAACAATAGCTAAATTGCTTACCAAGTTAGTGCAAAAGATGACATAAAGTTAATTTCAAGATGCTATCTAACATTATATGTGAGGTAAGGAAGTGTAAGAATAAAAATGTCACATGACGTGTTCATCCGGCAGCCAAACAATTAATGTGGAGGAACTGGAAGCTCTGTATTATTATTGCAGTCTCATTTGATGCATCTAAAAAGTCTGACTAAAATGATGTTTATAGCTGCTATAATGAAAATGAAAGCAGGAACCGGTTTCTTAGATGTTCCACAGCATTAAATTTGAGTATAAATGTATACAAATTACAATGTTTTACAATGTTTTAGAAAAATAATAAAACCCAGTTGGTAATTGTCCCTGAGTTCTGCACTGGGGCCACACAACTTTTTCGTTGATTTGTTGTTGTAGAACTGCACACCATGTTGTACATATTTACTGATGGCATAACTAAAAGCAGATAAACTGACGTGGTGGGGAGATGGAATTTATAATGAAATTCCCTGAGGTGTCCAGTACAACCCCTTGTACTGCCCCCTAATACTGTATATAATTCACTATTTAAACATTTTATTACTAACTGTAGGTACAAAGCCATAACAATCATGACCACGTGCTGGATCGTAATTCATATTTTTGCTCAGTTATAAACCAGCCTCTGCAGTTTCAGTGACAGACAAAAGTGTTTTCCCAACAAAATGTCTTGTGTTGCCACAACAAGTCTTGTGTTGTGGTCTCTGCAGAGTGAGACATTTTGACTGGTACGTTAAACTCTTCTTCAGCAGTTTCTTTCCGTCTCAGTGGCTCCTCTTGTCTTTCATGTATATCCTAGACTCTGAGTTTCCGCCGTTAATCCTGATTGCTGTGCTGAGACTTTTCACTCTGCAGCAAAGCACTGAAACCAGGATAGTTCACATTCCTTATGTTGCCTTTCCATTATTTTCCCTCCATCTCTCATCTTTGTTTCCTTTTCACTCTGTTTCCCCAAAACTGTTCAAGGCTAGTATAGATAATAGTAAAAATGTAAGGCCTATCAAATAGTAATGTGGACATCTATTTTTAATAATCACATATGGTGCATCTATATCTGCGTTTAAAGAACATAGTTGTACTAAAAAAAATAAAACAAATCTTTGAAGTGGTGGTTTATTACTGACTAGTAATCCTTGGAAGGCCAAGCATATGCATGTTTTATTCCAATACATACGGGTCCCACAATAGTTAAATGAATATCTTAAATGCATTTACATGTGCATGATATACAATACAGATGGCATTTTATCTTCAGAAACAAATATGGAAATTTGAAATACATCTTTTGAATATTTTTCCAACTCACATTAAAAAATAAACATCTCTTATATTCACAAGTAAAGTTTGTTTCCACTTTGCTTATTCCATAAAATTGTTTGTATATCCTCAACCAAAATTATGTAAAGCTCTTCAAGTTTGCTGGTTGTAATTTAATGTGTGCTTGTGGAAATGCCACACTGGGTCAAACTGCAATAGAAAATACCATCAACAGCTTTGTTCCGCAAATACCGCAGCAAATGGGGATACTAGATCTATTATAAATGACTTCATGCAGCCTAAGTATTACATTTACTGCCCATTGGTGTCATGTTTCAAAATTTCTAATATCATGGTGGCTATTGTTAATTGGATTGTGGGTAGGTTAATGTGCCCATATGCCAGTATTCAATGGAACTAATATTTTGAAGATTCATAGGCTTAGTTTCATGATGCAATGACTCTGGCCCTCTAAACTTGGGCAACTGAGGTAAAAAAATGTATTTGCTTGCTTTTCATGTGCAGCTCATGGGCATAGGGAGGGCAGCCTCTTGAACAGATTGGTGTCCACTGAAAGGAAAGTGCCTTATGGTATCATATTTTATACCTTCAGCTTAAAATTATTACTGTCAACTGAGAGTGATTCATTTTGTTCATTGAGTTTGTATTTGATTTATCTTGTATAAGTAAAAATAATACTCAAAAATAAGAAAAAAAGGATTAGGCAGAATTAATTACATGAAAAATTAAAACTTAAGAGCAAACCTAACCAGGAGAAGAAAAAAACTATGACTCACATGTGAAACTTGGAATGTAACCTCTCAGTCCAGACCGCCACACACTACAATCATAGCTATGATTGCTGCTCTGGTCTGTAATGATTCTATAGGTTCACTCTCATTATTGCAATTCTCTAAATAAGATTTTCTAGAAACCAATAATACAGAAACGGTTGTATTTTTATGTCTTATTGATATATTTATAACCAATAGCGGAAGCTTGCCGGGGTGGGATTTAAAACCTTGACATTCTCGTCTACAATCTAGTGCTTAAACCACATAAGATGCCACAACCCCAAAGTTTAACAAAAAATGATTAACACCAAGAAGACATTATGAAATATGAAATATTGATTGCACTAAAACATCTTTACAGTGAAGTAGTAATTATTTGTAACTTGATCAATTTTAGGTGGAATTTTTAACCGTTTTGTCAAGCTACAGCTTCTCAATTACACTGAATTCTGGGCAGAATTGAAAATACAAAAAAATCTGTAAGATTGTCTCATACAACTATTCACATTTCCTTCAACATGTTCAAGACATTCAGGCCAAAAGATATCAGCTGGAATTAAGTTTTTGCATTGGTGTAAAGTGATTTGATCTTTGCAGGAGACTGCTCTGAAATATGTTAAGGTATTGTTAACATGGCTGAAGAGATTCTTCTTAAGAAGAGCAATTTCAGACTTTGTGTGTGTTTATTAGAACTCATATCAGGATATTCGGCAGAGTTCCTTTGTCTCAAGGAATGTTGCATTATACTACATATTCATACACTGTATGTGACAAAATCCAGTTAATGAATATAGTTATTATTACAACTTTCTAATCACAATGTGTAATAGTTTGAATTCAAGGCTATGACACAAGCTCACTTCAAAGGTATGTCCATGGCCTGTCGTGACTTGGAGAATCCTTGTAGCCCTGAAGTTTGTTCTAGCTCATCAGAGATTTATGTAAGCCTTCTGCTAAGGGAATTACACATGCTAAGATGCTAAGGGAATTGCACTCTAGCTCACCAGCTGAGGGCTAATGAGCAGATGTGACTCTGCACAACCTACAGGATATTTTTGGGGGGCAGGTAACACATCTCTTACTACCTCATTAAATCACAGCCATCTGCGCAGAGCTCAGCTAAGACTTAATTTCTATACAGCTAGATGTAGCAAATCTGTAGCTGTTACCAAAGAATTAATATAAATCTATAAATATAAACCATAAATAGTGTATTAGAGTGTGTAATGCAACATTTATGTGTTGTAATGGGTATTATGATGTTAAACATAAAAACAATTTGTAGCCAATATAAATTGATGTTCTAAACTTTATGTTAAATGAAACATAGCTCTGACCTCAAGAATTACTTCTCCTGAGAGATATCTTATAATCTACGTATGACCTAATTTTGAGTCTCTGCATAACTTCACACGAGTCACTGCTAAGATTTGTTAAACAAGTACCTAATCTTTATGTTACAGCCAAATCTCTGTAGTATATAAGACCTTTAGGAAAGATACCTATCTAAAAGAGATATGGCTGAGCTGATTGAAAAAATGGCTATGCTAATCTGCTCCAGTTCATTCAATCTTTTGAATTTACAATGTTTTGAACCTTTTTTGTTACTGTTGTTATTTTCATGTTTTCTAAGTTACATCCAATCCATGTAGCTTTCAAGTGCAGTTTTATAAACACACATTAAAAGACACTTACAAGATCTGTAATTGACCAACCAAAGTACGTAATAAAATTTTGTGTAATTGGCACTATTAATTAATGCACGTTAATTGATTCACACCCTGTTCTAAACATAACTCTTAAATAGATACCTTATTTTTAATATACAATATATGCAGTTTAACTGAACTGTAGTTGTCATTAATTGAATGTCAGAGTATATAGTGATACTATCAAATTAAGAGTAAAGAAAGGGCATCGGATAGATTTATAAACATTTTGAATTATTTTGATTGTAGTTTTTAATAGTATGGATGGCCTTTTCCATTTTTCCAAAAAAGCCCAAGAATACTTATTACAAAACATATTTTCATCGTGCTCCATCCCAAGTGCCTTCAAGCGAAGAAAATCTGATGTCGGTTCTGGATATGATTAACATGAGGGGTTTATTTTGCACAAGAACGTGTCCTCCAACAACTGCCTGCACTGCACCAGCATAGGGTTTAACAATGGATCCAAGGATTTCAACCCATTACCTAATAGCAGTCAAGGTGCTTTTGTCTAACCAGGTATATGCCATCCCAGACCATCACTGATCCATAACCAAACTGGTCATGTTGCATTATGTTGCATGAAGTTCTCCAGTTTCACTGTGTCTCCAGACCCTGTCTGTCATGTGCTCTGGTGAAACTTGTTCTCATTTGTAAAAAGCACAGGGCACCAGTGGCTTATCTGCCAATTATGGTGTTATATGACAGATACCATTCAGGTTCTATAGTAATTGGCAGTGAGCTAAGGGCTCACTACAAGACATCGGGCCCTCAGGCCACCCTCATTGAAGCCTGTTTCTGATTGTTTGGTCAGATATATTTATACCAGTGACATTTTGTAGGGCTATAACAGTGTTCATTCCGTAACTGCATTCTCCTGGAATCCCCAAAACTCTTAAGACCTTAAAACAATCTGGCAATGGTATGTATTAATGTTCCATCCTGCAGGAGATGGACTACTTATGCAACCTTTGTAGGGTCTGGAGGCAGGAATTGAACGCATGTACTGGGCTTCATGTTCTCCAGACATCAATCCTATTTAACATGCTTTATGTACTGTGACTGGTAACTTCTTAAGCTGGACAATGCCCTGGAGCAAGAGTTGCAGAGGATTCCACAAGAACTGCTGGACAATATGAACCTGTCCATGCCCCATCACTGTCAGTGTGTTAAGGCAGTCTTGGGCGATGAACAGTCAATGTGTGGCACTCTCATCCAGTTTGTTATGCTTATAATTGCTTAATATGCATTTTAAATATTCATATATGAGCAATACATATATATAAAACCTTAAAGAAAAATATATATTATATTATATATGTTGCCTTATTGAAAAAAGTGAAGCTCATTAAAGGCTAGAATTCAGACCTGTAAGGCTTGCTATGGAGGCTGTAAGCAATCTTTTTTTTCCTAACACGCATAAAGAAACTTTAGAGGACTCAGTTTCAAGTGAGGAGCCCTCCTATGGGTGGTCTGAGTCTGGGCTACAGGATTAAGTTAGGATTCCTTTCTTAGATTAATATAAAGGAAAAAGCAGTGTTGTGGATAAGGCATAAGATCTTCAAAGTAGCATGTTGTGAATACAGTTCTGAAGAAGTGTGTGTGCTGCTGTTTTAATTTGTAACACAGCACCTATTTATAATCATTTTGAGGTTGCTAACTCAATTTTGGCCCATTCAAGAACAGATAAAACATACCCCATCCTAGATGTGCTTACTCATAAAAACCTGCAACATATGCAGTACCAAATGTCCAATTACATTCAATCACTGGAGTTCTTCATAATTCAGTCCAGCCTTTGATATTGCCTGTATGAAAATCTAGACATTTTCATCAGATCTTGCAGGAGCATTATTGGCATGGCAGTTTCGACTCGAAATTTGTTTCAGAAATTCTGTGTACTCTTGTATCAAGCTCTATGTTTTAATGTTTTGCTATGAGTGTGGAATCTCCTCAGAGCTCCAAAGATTCTTGGTTCAGTTCCTGACGCAGACTCTATCTGTGTGGAGTGTGCATGCTGATTGTATTTCCTCCTGGTCCTCTGTTTTTACCCACATTCCGAAGGCATGTGTTAGGAGAATTGGTGTCTCTAACATGTCCCAGTGTGAGCGTGTGTGCATGTGCCCTGCGGCTGACTGGCATCCAGTTAGTTTCCTTCTTATGCCCTGTGCTGCCAGTTAGGACCCAACTACCATGACCCTGAACTGGATTACACAGATATAAAATTAAATGAATGAATGCAAGAATGTAGTCTTGTCATTTTTGAAGGGCTGGAAAACCTCATGGTGTTTCATCAAGGATTTTTCATTGTGAAACATACAGGTAATGGCAGGTAATGGCAGGTAATATTTCATAACAGTCATTTAATGGGTGAATGGATCAAATGTACAGAATGTGCTATAAAAATATAATTGCATATCCCAATACTGTATATTTCTTTACTGAGATTTAACAGTAGATCACAGAGTATTTTGCTTTTAACTGACGTCATTATTCTGTGTTAAATGTAGTTTAGATAACTATATCCACAGCATGGGGCTTTCTCATGGGACTTAAAAAAAAGAAATCTTTATACATTGTGCACTTTAACAAAGATGTCATAAATCAGAAATATAACACTGGTCTGGTCCACCTAGCACATTTAACATCAGTGTCTAGAGTCATTTCAATGGGTTACAGAAGCCTGAGACCTGCCATGAAGCACAAAAGGTGTTGTCCCTTGGCTGGTATAGCATAACAGTTTGTGTTAGCAATCCTGTCAGCTGATGCGTTTCTCTTCTTAAACTGTTCATCTGTCATGTGAAACGTCATCTCAGCTCCTACTGGATCTTGTAAGGACCTTGCACCTGCTGTACGTGGTAGCTTGTTGTAGTGACTGGCTGAGGGATTGCTAAGTAAGAATGAAGATGGTTATACAATGGGATATTACACATTTTGGGATACAACTGTTTAAGCCATTCAGCTGAGTCTGATAATTTTCCTAAAGAGCCATCTCTTCTCACTCCACCTCAAACCTTTTGAAAGAGGAATCCATCAGTAAAGGATATAGCTTGTCAGCAACACAATGATTTGGGGATTCAAACTATGGCCATATTGCAAATATTATGCAGAAAGGGTATCGTGGGTAAACCATGTTTGATTTCACACAGCACTGCTTTACTGTGGTCTGCTCTGTGTCTGCAGTTAAACCCAAAGTGGACACGAAAAGGGATAACATATTACATAATGCTGTGGGCTGGAAATATTACTCTGTGTCGGATGTTTTCAATATGTTAGACTCAATAGGCTGTTGTAGCCAGTCACAAAAACCTAGTGCCTAATGAGAAACACAGTCAGTCTGTCCTAAACATGGTCATTTTAAGGGGTATACCGTTTTAACCAAACATTTGTCAGTATTATCAGTCCACTAATTTGTATCTGTGTAATGTTTGATCAAAGACAATTTTGTCATTTAAACAGTAATCAACAGTGATTTACTGTTCTTCTAAAAAAATATTTCCATGTAGAATGTAGTTAAGCATAGATTGCTCTTTTTATAACAAAACTGAAAAACATTTATTTTGATCATGTGCCATATATACCTTCACAGCAGAGAAAACCACCCAGAAGCACATTTGTGAGGTCAGGCACTGATGTTGGATGAACTGGCCTGGCTTGCAATATCCATTCTAGTCCAAAAGGTCTTCGATGAGGTTGAGGCCAGGGTTCTTTTACACCAAACTAACCTTTATTTACTTAGCTATGTGCACTACAATCAACTCCACAGCTTTTTCCCTCCATCAGATTTTACAGTTGACACAATGGACTCATACCTGCCTGGCTCGGGCTAAGGCATAATTCTTTACTTGACAGAACACTTTTCCACTACTCCAGAGTCCAGTGGCAGCATGCTTTGCATACTATGCACATCAGCACTCAGCTGAGTGGCCGAGTTACTATGGTTCTTAACAACTCTAACTTTTCAATAACACTACACTTTGATACACAGCTGATAATGGAATATCTTGGGGGAAGAAATTTCACAAGTTGACTTGGCACCGGTGACATCCTATTACAGTCAAAGTTAAAGTCAAATTTATTTACAACGTATCATTGTTTTAAAACAGTTTAACACATATCTAGAACCAAAGTCCATAGTGGAAAGGGAAAACACAGGATACAGTTTAACAGTGTCCCAAAACTTTTGCCCATATAGTGTAAAATCTTAAAAAAAAGTCTTCAATGAAAGTCATGCAAAAATGATCAATTGTTATTGTGGTTGACTTAAGAAATGCTGAATATGTCATTAGAAGTTGGTATCTGCAAATGGCAATTAGTCAGTATGAATTACTATATATTATATAACTGTATATGGTATGTGGATTGACTAAATTGCTGTTAGCTGTGCTCAGAATAGGGCTGATTGAACAGTTGGTATACATTTTTATTGAGCTCATCTCAAATGTGTTGTAAAATAGCATAGCTGAACGAGAAAATAAACATAAATAATGAAGTCTCTTTATCTACTTAACTGATCATATGTATTTTATTGAAAATTTATGAGGTTGGTAAAACCAGAAGTGTTAATTCACAATTAAATTGTGATAACTACAACAAAATGATGTGATAACTACAACAAAATGATGTGTCCTTTTAATGAATTTTTAGGGCTGATGTAATATAAAAGGTCATTGCTTGACTAGCCAATAATTGAATAATGGGCACAAAGACTGACTTTAGTTTATTAGATTGATAATTATACATATTTATAAATCCTGTTAAAAAGATAAGCTAAACAAATAAATGAATGCCCTTCTATACCACATGCAAAACATATTCGACCAAATGGTTTATTAAACCACATTACACAATGTATAGAATGCGTGCTTAAAACAACAAACCTCAATAAAGGTAGACATGCAGCATTTGATTGAGAGTGGCTGAGGTTATTACTAATGACAAGGTGCTTTATATGATCTCACTATGTCAAGCAGGCCTATAAATAGTTGTGACCCTGAAGCAATACAGAATGTGCGTATCGGCATTTAAGTACATATTCTGTGCACAAGAATATGTACTTAAAATTGGAAATCCACTATGACGGTCAGCAATGCTATACAATATAAGAAACCTCCAAATATGCAATACTATACTGAGACAGGGCAATTCATTCTTATATTTCCACTCGACACCATTCTGCTAATGTGTTTCTAGGTAAAAAAATGAAATTGACATTGATTTCAGGTAAAATGTAGTAGAACATCCTCTGAATATTGATACAAATAAACATGTTACATATATTAGCTATATATTTACCGACAACTGCATTTTATGGCATTGTTAATCATGTTTTTTTCATGTTTCCTAATGTTAGCTTTGATTAGAACTGGGTGTGTGCAAATATTATCATGTTTATTTGGATAATCCCTATTAGGATATAATCCTAAAGCTCAAAATGGCTTGAAAATTGTCTTTCAACTCTCACAGTACAGTACAGTGGAGGTGTGCACAAGTATCTCACCATCTACACGCTGGAAAACAAAACAGGTCATGTCTATATGCCTTCTTCCATTGCTCCAAAGACCAGTCATCTGGCCAGGACAATTTGTTCTTTGTTAAAGTTGGTCAGGTCATTTGTCCTGAAGTTTTCTCTTATGTCAACTACAAAAATTGACTGTTCGTCTACCATCCAATATATACACCAATATAACTTGTTAAAATACTGAATGTAACACCAGATATGTGCTGTTGCTGTTGATAATCAATGTCTATTGCATGGTTCTATTCAGTCATAACAATAAAACCTATGACAGATAAACTGAATAACGCTGACACTGTGGTGCACTGGGAAATGTTCTGCTCAAAAATCATGGGTCCTGGGACTCATGGGAATGTTGTTTTTTTACATACTATCTAACTAAAGACTATTACAGACCAGCTACACGCCTTTATTGCAGTGGTTTACCAATAGCAGTGGCCTCTTTCAGCACTCTGAAACACTGCAAAACCAATATTTGTTTAGGAATGCCTTGAGAAACATGAGACGGATCTGTTCCAATCTGATCAAACACCTGTGGGAAGTGCTGGACAAACGAGTTTGATCCATGGAGGACCCAGCTTACAACTTACAGTACTTAAAGGATCTGCTGCTAATGTCTTAATGCCAGATACCACAGGACATTTTCAGAGGTTTTGTGCAGTCTGTTACTTTGATGTGAACACGAGTAAAATGTGTCAACTCCAAGCAAACAGCTACCAAAGGATTAAACACTGGATCAAAAAGTAAAGTACCGGTAGCTGAATTTTAAAAAATAGTCCTGGTTGATAAACTAGTGCATTGTTATATTTAGTACCTTCTAGTAATATCTAGTACTATGTTAGTATTTAGCAACATATTTCTCTTCATTACAATCAATTCAGAAAGCTGGAAAACATTAGAAAACAGATAGATCAGTAATGAAATAAATAGAATTCAGTGAGGCGTTAATGCTGTTAAGGGAATTTTAGTTGTCTGTTATGTTGTTTGGGACAGTCATAGCAAGTGGGACAGTCATAAAAAGTGTTACTTTACTAAAAATACATTTTGTACAAGATCTGTGCAAATTATCAGTATATTATTTGACAAAAAGCCACAGCTGTACATCTAAAAACTAGCTCCTTCCTGGACTGTTGTGTGAGAACCTCTGGGGGTATTGGCAGACATTTCAGGGTTTCATGGAAGCATTCAGGGTTGTCTCTCTATGCCATGGCTCTGCCAGCATAGCCATCTTACATTCTCTTATCTTCTGACGGCAATCTGTCAGTGACTACAGAAATATGTGAACAGGGCACTAAATTGTGTAATAAGTCAAAAACATATCTTCATGGTGAAAGGGTATTACCATATTAAAAATACCACAAAGCAGAATGGCTCTTTTTAAACATGCTAACTATCAAAACATGGTTAAAACCTTACTGGCTTATTAGAGAATAAAACCTTTTGTAAATAAAATAAAATCCCCTTCTTCTTACAGCGCTCAACAGACGTCTGGGGACAGAGGAGACCAGTTTCTCAAGTTTAAAAATAGGAATGTTCTCCCATTCATGTCTAATACAGGCCTCTAACTGTTCAATCGTCTTGGGCCTTCTTTGTCGCACATTCCTCTTTATGATGCGCCAAATGTTCTCTATAGGTGAAAGATCTGGACTGCAGGCTGGCCATTTCAGTACCCAGAT
>JAUZSU010183670.1:0-12423 GCA_034780255.1 Parotocinclus maculicauda
ACACTATATAAAATTGGTCTGCATGACTGTCATACTAGAAGAAGACCTCTTCTAAAGATGATGCACAATAAAGCCGGCAAACAGTTTGCTGAAGTCAAGCAGCCTGTGGACATGGATTACTGGATCCATGCCATGTGATCGAGACCAAGATAAACTTATTTGGTTTAGATGGTGTCAAGCGTGTGTGGCGGCAACCAGGTAAAGAGTACAAATACGAGTGTGTCTTGCCTACAGTCATGCATGGTGGAGGAAATGTCATGGTTTTGGTGGAGGCATGAGTACTGCTGTAGGGAACTACAGTTGATTGAGGGATCCATGAATGCCAACAAGTACTGTGACACACTCAAGCAGAGCACGATACCCTACCTTTTAAAACTGGGCCACAGGGCAGTATTTTCACATGATACCTTCCCCAAACACACCTCCAAGATGACCACTGCCTTGACAAAGGAACTGAGGGTAAAGGTCAAGCGTGTCTGCTGACCTAAACCCTATTGCGCATCTTTGGGGCATTCTCAAATGGAGGTTGGAGGAGCACAAGGCTAACATCCACTAGCTCCATGATGTCATCATGTTGGATTTGAAGAGGATTTTACTGGCAACCTGTGAAGCTCTATTTAACCCATGCCCAAGAGAGTCATGATGGACACATGAAAATGATGGACACAAGAAATCTTGACAAGTTGGGCACAGTTTGGTAATTTTCACTTAGGGGTGTACTCACAAGCAAATTTAAACTGTTATACAAGCTGTAGGTTGACTACTTTACATTGTATTAAAGGTTCATATCTTTAGTATATGAAATAGATGTAATAACATATTTACAAAAACATGAGGGACGTCCTCACTTGTGTGAGATGCTGTGTGTTGCGCATGTTTTTAATGTATTAGCACCAAGTTCATGAAGCAAAAAAATCACTTGCTGGCAGTGACTGGTAATTCCAGAGCTCAGTGATAATGAAAGGAAATTAGCAAATCAAGCTCAATTCGGCACTTCTTAAAATGTGTGCTGTTGAGCATTTGTCTTTGAGATTATGGCTGGTCTTCACTGGCTTTATCTGTATTTGATTTTGTGCTTGACATTTGAGATGAGCTTCATTGGAGATTTGTTTTATCTTTATTTCCAAAGGGCCTTCAGATATCTTAAGAAGGACAGTCATGCATTTCACTTCAGCTGTTGTTATTGTAGAGTTTCTGTGCGTCACATGTTGAGCTCCTTTTCATTTATCCTGCCAATGACTGTCCTTCGCTCAGTAGTTTCTCAAATGTCGGTAGGGAAGAGGATAAAATGTGTTTGAGTTAAATATCCAGTTTGCAACTGAATCAAACACTTCTATATAAGCAAACACTTTAGATAAGAGGACAGTGTGGGATGGGATAAACTGACTCAGACAATGATGGTGGCTCGATTGGTATCAGTTTTCTGCCAATCTTAAAGATTCCTTTTTGCTCAACAAAAGTAAGTAAAATGTTACAATATCTTAAGATTAAATTTGGTGACATGTATGTTTTTTTTTACTTTCAAGTGGCCAATGACCAATGTACTGTGGAACATTACACAACTGTATTTCAAGTAAGTAGGTATATATCTATCACAAAGTTATATCTGAGTTCTGACCAGGCAAGATGTGTTACAGCAGAACACAAACAAAATGGATAACTATATCATCTGGTCAATTCTAAATAAATAAATAAAAAAGTAATAAAAAATAAAAAGGCTTGATTCTGACCATTTAAAAGCTTTACAGTTTAAATTATTTTTAAATTAATTATTCTTCAGTGACACTGTTGCTTGAGTTGAAAAAAAGGTCATAATTTTCACTCCTGAGGTGCATAATTGCAGTAGCCCAAACAATAACATATGCACTGTTGCTGGCTGATATTTCTATACTCTGTGCTGGCTGCATAACCTAAGCACTATTCTTATTATCGATAGGATTTTTTGTTGTCTGTCAAAACATTGATGTAATGGGTTCTATCAAGCGTGTCTTGTATTTCTATCAAGGAAAAGTTATTTCACAATAATTATCATTGTCGGCTGGCCATATGCTCAGCACAACTTCAAGCCACTGAATAATTATTTTTTTTTATTTAAGTAAATGCTATAAATAAATGCATGGCATAGAAGAAGTTGAATCATATGGTGAACTAGTGAGTAAGGTACTAGAAAGTAGACCAGGTGGTCCAGGGTTCAAATCCCATCGCTGTAACTGTTGAGTCCTTGAACAAGGCCCTTAACCCAAAATTACTTGGACCTTATCAGTTGTAAGTAGCTCTGGATAAGGGCATCTGCTAAATGCTGTAAATGTAAAAAAAACTTATTTCATGCAGTTGCAGTAGTATAATGTTTTATTTTTATTTGGTGATTTGATATTATCACATGTTGATTACCTAGTCAAAATAATTAGTTTTACTTATGGTAACCATGGATCTAGGAGACCCCTGGTTTGTTTCTACTCTCCAGTACCAGAGTGGGCTCTGCAATGTGGTAACAGTGGTAAGGCTAAAACATCAGAAACATCATGAATGCCATGGAGGGAGGAAATACAAGACAGATACAGGGAAATAAATAAAAATGTAAAACAATAAAGCATATCTAGATATAGATCAGTATTGATTTTGTGTGATATTTTGTTAACAATCTGAAGAATTGAAGAAGGGCAGAAGTAGGTTTTCCTCTTTTCTAAAAATTTCAGTCTTTTTATCCAATTTACTTACTTTGCAAACGGCACTGATTCAATTCATTAAGATCCTAATGTGGTAAAATGAACAGTGACATGGAGCAAAAAAATGTAATTAGCATCTTGGATAACTGTTTCTCCTGGTGATGATTGTAGTTGGTCCAGAAAAAATAAAAACCAATAAAAGAAAATTAGCTATTCACTTATTCATAGCTTAACCCAATTTACATCCAGTCCAGTGGCCTATTTTGGGGAGATGGAAGGAGTACTGAATTAGAAAGAAACTACCTGCTTTACCTGTTGTGCCTCCATAGCTCCCACAGGTAAAAATGTAGTTTGCAAATTTAGTTAATCCAGATTTACGCACTGGACTCCTTAACAAGTAGGGTCTCCTTGTAAGATAACAGCCGAAAAACTGACAGACGGCCAAATAACTAGCTGGCTTAGGGCTTAACCAAAACTTGAAGGCATAGTGAACAGCCAGACTGACCAACAGAGAGTGGGCAGAACACAGCGAAAATTCACATCACTCATTCTTTATGAGATACTACCACACCCTCCTGCTTCACTAACTCAGATTGACAGAGGAGATTGCCATATAGCAACACACCTAGAGGTCTCCTCTTTTACTTCGAAATGCATTGGAGAAAGAAAAAGACCCATCTCCAGACTGATCAGCCACAGATGGGCCACTCACTGCATTTCTGAGCGACAAATTGAATCTGGTTCAATCTGTAACCCTTAGGAAAATGAGTGAAGGAGCGGATAAAATGCTTTTTTCCATTGCACAGATGCACCCATGAAACAGATGAGATGCTCGGTGCACATAATTGAGAAGCACCGCACGGAAAGAAATGGCTTAATGCCGGACTATTCTACTGACAGTGCCGGTCCCAGGCGTCATGTGACAAACCATCAACCTTTTATGAGATCAGTGAGGAATATTAAGTGGAATTAGGAAAGGGAGGGCCTTATTCATATTCAGCCTAGGTGAAAATCCAAGTTTCAAGGCACTAAGCAAATTGAGGCATACACCTTGCTTAAAGTCACATTTTGAATTTGGAATAAATGATCATTCAAAAAATCCTTCAACTTCAGCATTTTATTAGTCTCTCTCTCTCTTCAACAGCCTTACTGAAGTAAGTGCTTACCCTGGGTCTATTTCATTACCGGCTTTGATCGGCACTATAAAAACTCTCATTATTTGTTTGATTCTGAAATGCTACACGCTTTTCTTCTTAATTAAAAAAAGCTTAGCTTGTATTTACAGACTACGGCGAAACGAATGAATAAGAGTTTATTCATTGCAAATTAAATACACAGGTGCAGTTGCTCCAGAGGTGTTGATAATGCCTTAGGATTGTAGATTATTCTTTCATGGACAACCAGCCACAGTTGCCTTTGTTTGTGGTTGTGTCGTAAACAAGACACCTGGATTGTCTTGATTGGACGAATCCAGGTTCTGTTTGGTATCCCATTATGGGTTTGAGTATTTTGGCCTCATGGTGAGCGCTGCAATCCTATCTTTTGAGTGACATGCTGTCCCAACTGCTGGTGCAATGATGTGGGAAGCCATCGGACCACTGGTCACATCTAGTACTGAGATGAGATATACTAACAGATCAGCGATATGTTCAGGACATCCTGCAACCACATCTGCTGCCTTTCATGGGAGGGTTAACATTGGCATTTGTAGAAGCAAGACTTTCCCAGGAAAGTAAACTGCCATCCTGCCCAGACACTAGATTTGTTGAATCGAGCATTTACGGGACCTCATCTTTAGCAAACTATGAGTGGGTAGGATCTACAAGCCCAGCTGTGGGCAAATGTGTCATACAGACATGTCTAGCAGTCAATACTTTCTCACCAAGATTTGCTTTAAGAACCTTTTTATAGAGAAGTGGGGAAAGCACTGTAATCACATATTTGCCAGCAACTTCATGGCAAAATTTTGCAGCAATCAGACGTTTCTATCTTCATGCTTTATGTATTTATTTATTTTTGTCAGTGAGTTTGTTGAAGGTGGTGTCTAGTTATAGGTTTAGGCTAAAGGCTTTGTAACCTTTATGTCTCTCAAACTCATACATTTTAAAACTGTGCAATTAATTAATTGATTGATGATTTCCCTATCTAACTATTAGAAGTTTGTCTCTGTCACTTTACATACACTATATTAACCAACGTCTTGAGACAGATCTGTTAATCATGCAATTAAAGTGTTTCATTTAGTGCCATTGCCTTGGGTTGTTTTTGAGGGTTTCGGCTGTAACCCTTAGTTTCAGTGAAGTGAAACGTTAATGATTTCAAATTATAACTGAGTTTCAGTAATAATTTGTTCATTCTGATGCATGTAGTTTCGTTAAATATACATTTTCTAAAGGTAATTATATTTCAGAATAACTGTACTTAAAGGTTTGACTTTCTCATATTTTTAGAGTGTGAATAAGCTAATTAACCACTGTGAGCACTGAGCTGCAATGCGACTGAAGGTGTGAAAGTGTTACACTGTTGCCATGTTATATGAAGTACTGTCTGAAGATGACGTAACACTAACAACTCACATTGTCATTTTAAAGCACAAATCCAATCATTTCCCTTTTCACCAGATCTCATGGCCTCTCACAAGTAGTAACCATTCTATTGACCTTTTGCATTTTAATTTCACATTATCTTCAGTCTGCTGCGTAAATCTCTATGTTAAGGATACACTGTTTAAGGTTTGTCACCTTACTTTCTCGTTACTACACCTACCAAATATTTGGTTTGACCTACAGTATGCCTACTGTGTACATTCTATACCACTCTATTATTACGAACTCTCATGTAGTCTCAGTTGGTATCAGTTGGTATTTCTCAACAAAAGCCACTGACTTAACCTGCTCATGTGGGCAACTGCAGCCCTCTCAAGCACATAGGAAGAAGAAAGTGGAAAGGGAAAACAAATCTTTAAAATCATAAAGGTTAACTGTGTGGACTAATTGCTTTTTGTTAACTAAAGCTTACGCAAACTTCATCAAATCAAGGGATGTGATTTAGATCCAAATTACTCCAGTGATGTTTACATAAATAAGTAATTGTGGTTTAATTACAATTGCAATTACAAAATAATTAAAGGGTTCTAGGTGAATTAAAGACAAGGTAAAAGGTAAGTTAAGACCCAAATAATTGCAATAAGTGATAAACAAATAATAACCAAAAAATAAACAAAATCCACCCTACAATGAATTGGCACACTGTCTTGGGTTGTTCCTCTAACTTGGCACAGACTTGCCTCTAAACCTGCTTAGGAATAAGCTGTTTAGGAAACAAATTAAATAATACTAATACTACTATTCTCTTTGTATGTGTATATGGTTCAGCAGCACGCCTATGTCATGAAGCAGTATCCAAACTTTAGTGCATTAAGGTGCAAATTAATGTGTTAAGTGAAGAGGAGTGAAACTATGAGGGAAAAACAAACAGCAAAAATAATAAACAGTGCTCTGCTAAGTATAAACTAGCAACACAATATACTGCCAAATACTAATGATACACATAAACTTTACTCATCCCAAAGATAAACAACCTTTAGTCTTTAGGTACAGGGTTCAAATAACGTTTCCAGCAATGCCTTCCTACAATAGAAAAACAGCAGTCATTTTAGAACTAGCAGTATGTGATTCAGCATTATTAATTATTGTTCTGGCAAGAGTGTAACATTTTGTATAGTTCCCAATGTTGTCCTTAATGGGCATTATTGTGCCAAGTCAAAACACATTCTGCCCATAATTAAATAAATGAAAAGCAAGGAAGAGGTCACTACATTGACTATCACATATTTCAGTGAGGTTGTTGAAAAGTACGAGTGTTCTGGACAAGCAGAAAATTAGAGGTTTAAGGTTCTTGTGAGTAGCTGTCTGTGTTAGTGTTAGAGAAAGTGTGCACCAGGAATCGAAAAAAGGTTTCAAGTCAGTCCTCGACAGAGGAGTGGAGGAAAGGACGATCAATCTTGCATGCGTAATTGACATTCCCTATAGATGCTATTAAACATGCGGCACTTCAGTGCAAGCCACAGCTCTGGCACTGCCTAAAGCTGCCCTTCTGATAGAAACTAGCTGACAACACTGAACATTTGGGAAATGGTGCAGCGCGTTGATTCCTTAATTCATGAACAGACAGGAAAGCTAACACTTTCCTGGACTAACTTGGCTTGGTGGATCTTTAATCACCGGTGTTGACAAAAGCAGGTCATGAATCCTTCTTCAAATTTACCTCACATTAGCCTTGTAGCAGTATGACACAGTTTTACAGCCGATAATGATGCATAAATGTCAATGTTTTACATTAAGTAACTTTTTTATAAGTTATCCAACCTGCTAACTGTACGCATGTTACCAATGAACCTGCTTTTCTTACATTAAATTACTACTTGACATGTTTTTCTACTATTAAATAAAATGCTTGCTCCTCACCGCCTGCCATATCATCTGTCATCTTAACCACAAACCTAAATAACTGTAGTTTGCTAACTGATACTGGGACTACTAGAGCCAGTTCTATAGTTTGATGAAATTAAGATTTTTGGTAACACTAAAGTTGGGATTGGTGTAAAAAAGAAGGTTGACTACACTGACAACAACCTGATGCCCACTATTAATATTTTTATAACTATAAATATTTTTTTAATTCTCAGACTAAATTGCTTCAGTTAAATGTTAAGCTTAAATTGTTGGTAATGTAAAATTGTGTTTTCCTTTTTTTTTTCTTTGTTAAGTGTGAGATTAAGCTAATTCTCCAAATAGGTAATTTACTCGTAATTCGTTTTGCTCACCTTTAACAGGGGTGACAATTATTTAGGATTGGATTTAAAATCATTGGTGTCAGGAAGAATTTTTTCTAAACGTCAGTAATTATATTCAGCTGCTGAGGTGAAAGCAACCGTTTCTTGAAATAGAAAGAGTGACTTCTGATAACACAACGCTAATGATCTTAATACAGTCTGTCAACTTAAGTAACTTCTGTTTGACTTTGATTTCATACGAGTTTCTTTAAAAAAAAAATTCACTGGAAAGTAAGCATCAAACAGCTGTCAAACTCTCTTGCTCCTGCTTAATACGCAACATATAAAGGGCAGGTGAGAACACGTTAAATAAATCATGTTAAATAAATCACATCAAAATGCATTTACTTCTCCCCAGGACTTAAGCTTCCCGGCTATCCACTTTTTACTTTTACTTTTTTTTTACATGAACAACCTTTCCTGTTTCTGACAGTTAAAGTGCTGCCTTGGTACTCCACGGAACATGTGCTGGAATCAAAAACACGACGCAGGCTAAGGTGTGTGTCAGACTCTGGGAGAGCCCATCTGCATGAAATGTCTTTGAAAAATCCCACTGGAGACTGATGAAGACATCTGGAAGCTCCTGCCACATCTGCCAGTGTCCAAATGTGCTTTCCCCCAAAGTGTTCTCATCCCCACACTAAACGACCATGCTCTCCTTTGATCAACCACACGGCACCTTGGTGTTGGCTGCACTGAGTGATTTGGAGAATGATTATTTTCCCTTACTGGCCATTTATTTCTGGCTACAACACAAACTATGCCTAATTGGTCTGAAAGGCAACAGTGATGAGGTTGGGTGTAGTTAGGAGTGAAGAAATGCTTGTAAAATTGGTGTTTAAGTTTTTTAATTTATTTATTTGTTTTCATTACTAGACCTAAATTGTGTCATTCCAACTTTTTCAGAATGTGTTTTGGGATTAAATGATGGTAATAAATAAAATTTTGAGCAGACACATCATGAAACATCTTGTATTCATACTGCGATCAAATAAAAGAAAGACACAATGAAGGAAATGTAAGCAATGCAGTTTGCTTTTCCCATACCATCACATTTTTTTCCAATTTGGGTTTGTATTGAGTGGTAGAAAAGTACTTTTCACGGAAGCTGCCAGTGGCAACAGGGAAAGTGTTGTCAAATGTCAGGGATTGTTGTATTATTTATCATATTTTACATTATCACAGCACGGCATTTGAAATATATTCCAGTATAGCTGTACTCCTGGGACTGACCATGTGTCACACAGCTGTTCTTTCAACCCTGGCTTCTCCACTCACCCCAATCTGGCGGTCTTTGTTGATACTATGCATTATTAATTGCTTAATTTGAGTCATCCTCTAGCCAACAAGATGATCTGTTTGATATTGAAATGGTATGTGTATTTTTAAATACAAAGGAGGCCTTGGCTCTCCCTACACTGTCAGAATGGTGGTGTGCTATTCTAAAGGTTCTAGGATAGAACAGAAGTTAGAGGTGCTGTTAGAGTTGTCTACACACTAAAAGATATCTGGTATTAGTAAGAAGCTAGATTGAAAGAGGATAATAGGATGTGTCTGCGTGTTTTGAGCTCAAAGCTTAGTGATATTGTCATGGCTTAGAGATTAAAATACTGAACAGTGGACTAGAATTTACAGGGTTCAGTTCCCACTTTGACCACCTTGAGCAAGGCGCTTAACCTACAAGTTAATGGTTTACACAGTTGTTGCAAAATCATGCAACCTATGCCAAACGAAAAATGAAAAATAACATGGTGAAAGAGCATTCTCTTTTTGATGTTTCTTTTTTTTCTTGTGACAATATAACTACACATACATAGACAGACGAATATACAACATACAACATAACCCAAATAAACTGCTGTTTAAATAAGTATGATGCAACCATATTCTTTTACATAAAATAACCTAACACTAATGGTGCATCAAAGTTTACTGGAAGAAATCTTTTTCGCACTGTCTAAATTGAAATTAGTGGTACATTAGGAGATGCATGCAGTAATAATTGTAATTGTATTTCTTATATTGTATTGTTTAGCATTAAAGCCTTTATTTAATTATTTACTTATTTGTGTTGTCTTGTAAGTGGTCTCTTTGATCCTAAAGGGATCTTGCCCAATGGTAGAATAACTATGAGTAGGACTATGACCATGATAATGTCAGATCACCATCCATTTGGTCAGCCTCCTGTTTTACAAAAAGGCCTTTGGCCTTTACCTGTAAAGCCTGTTGAGTGTTTTAAAGAATTACTGCATGGACAAGTACTGTAGACAGCAGAGTACATAAATTAAGCATTAATGCTTATGACTCTGTGTAATTTTCTTAGTTTAGGAAAGTAATTGATTTCTGCCTGTTTGCCTTAGGTCATGTCCTAATGAGGAAATACTCATTTTCACACTACATTCCAGGCTAAAATTATACGCTCATTAATATTCAAATGCAATCAAACATCAAACCTTATAAATAAACTGTGATTTGATTTTCTCAGCCCTTGCCTATGGTGCTACCCAATAATATATGCATGTGACATGGCAAGTGTTAAGAGTAATATTAAGCCTTATTACTCATCAAGTTGTTCTTTGAATGAGTACTTCAACCTGAGTTGCATTTTCAGGCTAGTCTACCTGCCTCTGTGGAAATGTAAATGTAGGAAATACCAAATGATACAATATACATGGCTATCAGTAAATGTGCATTCCGGATATGTGTGATATGGCTAAGGATAGCTTGTTTATGTGGTGTTTCGCCATTATGGGATAACCTGAGGCGACATATCACACATGCGATTTTGGTGTGACAGCCATGCATACATGCTGCATATTATATAGTGATGCACCCAGTGTAAATAGGTTATAAGCATTAAAAACATCCTCTTTTAAGAAGTACCCCTTTCTGGTGCTGGTGATAAAACGTTATTGAAGTTGGATTAAAACTTCACTCCATAATACTCTTTTCCACTGATCGTTATTGCAATATTTGTGAGCGTTAGCAAATACTAGTCTTTTCACCTAATACATCTTTTGAAAGAATTGAGTTTTCTGTATTTTCTTGTTCAATTGTAATAAAGACATAAAATAAATATATAGAGTAATTATGCCATTGCCAATACAGTAGTATATCTAATCATATGGTGGGCTGAGAGTTTTGCACAGTACAGTAACTCTACGGAATTACAAATTAGCAAGCAAGAGGAAGCAGTGGAAAGGAAAAAAACTGTTAAAGCCAGCCTTGACAGAAGCCAGTACTAATTAGTACTAAACTAACCCATTCTCTTGTGGGTGAGACAAGATAACGTGATTAAGTTATAAAGTCTTCTTAAATAATGCATTAAATTCCATTGAAAAGTTAAGAAATGGAACAGCAAGGTACGATAATGAAGTAGTTACCTAATTGTGCACGGAGTAAGAGGACAAGATGGCAGTAACACTGACAGTAACACTGGTGAAATTATTTAAGGCCATCGTGTTAAGGAGCATGTTTTCCATAATTTTCTTTTTAGAAAGATTTCAATTAATAAGAGATAGTGAGCAATACTTAATTCCTTTGGATTCAGACACATGAAAATTAGGGTATATTTAAAAAAAATATAATAACCCGTAATGAAATATGCCCCAATTTATTGTGAGCCATGTAGTAAGGGAAAATAGTGAAAGCAGACAAAGCAGATGCCAAGTGCAGCTTTAAATGTAAAGGAAAGCTGGGGATGTTTTGCTATGTTACACTTTGCTTGCATGGCTTTACTCTTCCCAGGGCAATGCCAGCAGAATCTTCTACCTGCTTCCCCACTGGGTAGTGGCATCTTGACTCCACACCCGTCTGTCTGGCACTCTACAGGCCCTGTCTGGCACATAGCCAGGGCTTCTTTGGCAGAACTGGATGATGCCGATGTCCTGCTGACAAGCTCCAACATAGGTAGCACTAGTCTCAGAACAGAATTCACTGTTTCATAAGGCAAAGCAAATAAATGAAAAATTATCACCAGGCACATTGAAAGAAAGACGAGATGCAATTTTCCACAAGATGCAATTTTACCGACTCAGTATTAAAGTAAAAAAAAAAAATCTGTTTTGTTCTTATTGATATCATTGCTACACTGAACATCTACTGCCTTCTGTATGATAATGACTGGATGTGGTTGGGCAGCATTTATGGTACAGAACTAACCAAACTGTTATGTTGACCCATAGGCAATGCTATTTAGGTTGCTTGCATTGCACTTTGTAAAGGCTGACTTGATACAAAAATTGCAAAATATTTAGACATATTCAGACATTCTTTTTATAGAAAAATGCAAATGCTGACTTTGGGTAACTCTGATTTTGGAAAATTAAGGAAGCACAGACCGTTTCACCAGTGTTTTACTATGTCATACAAGGGCTTTTTACAAGCTTTTACCTAATTTAACTTTATTATTTTCCAATACCATAGTATTTTACGAGAAAGTAAAATTACACTGTATTTCCAAAGATTAGAGGTAAAATAGAGCACAAAGGAAAATGAAAATGCAAATTTTGTGTTTTGTGCCATGTATGAAAGTGCTGCCAGTGTCTCCATTCCTCTAGGTCCATCTTCACAGCCAAACGTTCGTGGTTACCCACGTCATATTTGCTTCAGCAGGGGATAGGTGGTGTGATAAATAGTCACAGAGGTGGAGTCTGCCTTCAAGTCATGACCTTGAGATCATGGTACTTCTCAGGCTGAGCAAGGAGTGGGTGTGACATGTCTCACTCCACTTGAGCTCAGTGGTGTCCAGTGTGTTGGACCCTGGGGTGAGGTAGGGTTGGATGTCTCCCTAGAAAAGAAAGCAGTTACCGTATTTTCTGCACCATAAGACGCACTGTATTATAAAATGCAGTCTCAATTATAGGGTCTATTTCTGTATTTAACCCATAAATAAGGCGCACCGTATTATAAGCCGCTATGGGG
>JAUZSU010183681.1:0-12422 GCA_034780255.1 Parotocinclus maculicauda
TGTGTGTGTGTGTGTGTGTGTGTGTGTGTGTGTGTGTGTGTGTGTGTGTGTGTGTGTGTGTGTGTGCGGGCGTGCGTATGTGTGTGTGTGTGTGTCTGTGTGTCTGTGTTTAAATTGGCCTGATTGCTGCAAGACATTCTGTCATATTAGGCCACTGAAGTCCTGAAGTGTCCACCTACTTTCACACAACACCCTACTTACAGATTCTGGGTCAAGCAAACTTTCAGTGTCTCCAATTAAACAACAAGCTTGTTTATGAGAATACATCCTGAAAACTATGGTTGCTTACCATTATAACTGTTGCTTAAATAGGCTGAGTACCAAGTTCTTTCAGGCAAAGCACTATAAGTTCAAGTTTGATCATAATACCCTTATTTTATTCACACTTCAGTGCATACCAGTTTATTTATATATTAAAATATGCATCAGTGGATATCTAGGGAAAATTTAAAAAAGCATTTACTTAACCTTAGCAAAACCTGTAAGATTTCTATATAGTATATACAATATATTATATTTAGGGTATTCAGCAGTATTCTACAAACTTACAATCTACACTCTTACAATGTACAATCTACAATCTGGTCTACAATGGCAGTGCTTAAAGTAACTAGAAAATAAAATTATTGGCCACATTCTAAACCACTTAAAACTAAATGTGTCATGGAATACTGCCTGAACTATCCATGGCAGCTAGTAAAAACAAACAAAAAAAAAACATATTTTATTATGAAACTGTATTATTGAAATGTCTCTGGTCCATGTAGCCTGAACTGTCTAGAACTATTTTGCAAATAAATTGCATATGCAATGCAACCTGAAAGTTTTCAAACCTTTAACTTTTTTCACATTTTGTTATGTTAAGGCCTTGTGCTAAATAAAAAGTCAAGTTTTTTTCCCATCAATCTGTACTCAACACACCATAATGAGAAAGTAAATACACATTTTTTTTCACATCGTAAATACATCTCCAATTCAGAAAGAAGTATGGACAGTATAAAAAATGCAAATGAAATGACAGTGTTTTTATATTTATTTTGACTTTTATTTCATTGCATTTACACTTCTCACAAAAATTGGTTGATATGTAATAATAGGATATTTCATTCTGAAATATCCACCAATTTTTATGAGCAGTATAACCAGAACCTAAGAAATTTGTGCTCTGACTTAATTTAATTTGTTAATAAACATCCATTCCTGCATTTCAGGCCTGCAGCACAAAAACAGTTGGGAGCGTAAAGCTTTTGTCACCATTGAATGTTGCCATTCATTTTTTACAACACTTGAAAGACATTTTGGCAATAACAGTCTGGATGGTCTCTTTCATCTTTGGTCCAGAGCACAAAGTGTCCAGTTTTTGTTTCCAAAAACCAAGTGTCAATAAGTGTATTTGTGAATGTGTGTGTGTTTGTGGGCATTGTAGTGCTTGACAAATGTTTATCAATGTATCACTTATTGTTGACAGTCTTGACGCAGTGCCACATGCACAGAGGCTTTCAGATTAAGTTAGCGCCCTTGGCCTTTATGTCCTCTTGATTCCTTGAATCACTTAATAATATTATGCACTGTAGAGGGAGAAATTTGCAAATCCTTTCCAGTCGTGGTTTGATGTACATTGTTTTTAAACCTTTTAGTAATGGCTTGGTTATCTTTGCTCATTAACTACTCAGAATTTCCTGGATGCTGAATTTGTATAAAATCATGATTACAATCACCTGCTGGCATCACCTGTTTTAAATGGTATAATTATTCCGTTTTTATCTACTACTAGCCCTAAATTGCCACAGTCCTATTGGGTTTCATGTTTGAACGTGCGAGGGT
Organism: Parotocinclus maculicauda; assembly: GCA_034780255.1. Taxonomy (NCBI): domain Eukaryota; kingdom Metazoa; phylum Chordata; class Actinopteri; order Siluriformes; family Loricariidae; genus Parotocinclus; species Parotocinclus maculicauda. The sequence continues at coordinate 1,825 of JAUZSU010183681.1, forward strand.
CTGCAGAGAATAATGCTATAAAAAATACACGTATGAAAACATTGTGGCCTCATACCCAAGAAGACTGCATGATGTTATTACTGTAAAGGTGCTTTAACTATGTGGTTCTAAAGTTACTAAAGTAAAAGGTATGAATACATGCCAATGCCATTATTTTAATATTTATTATTTTAATATTTCAGTAATCCTTTATTGCATTTGCAGAAATTTATAAATTCTGTTTTTATTTGATCATTGTTGGGTATTGAGTACAGAATGCTAGGGAAAATTTGTTTTTATTTGAGCAAAAGACCACAACATAACAAGTTGTTATGTGAAGAAGGTGAAAGGGCCTGAAGACTTTTCAAATGCATTGTAACTTTTGTACCAATATGCAACTGGTGATCAAGTTCTTATGTAACACTGAATCTATGATTCGCACTCACACTCTATCAGGTATAACAAAGGACTGGTTTTAAGTAATTATTCAGATCATTTTGGTAAATGCCTCGCCATTTTTAATCAAATTTTAATGTTTATGCTTTGGTTTATAATAATTAACTTTGTTTAAATAATTATGCTATTTTAAGTGAAAGAGCTGAATATTGGTGGATATAACTTGTTGCTTTATAAGGCTTTTGTTATTTGTGCTCAGTGTTTCTTAATTATTCTGAAAAACTGTTTCACATATTAATATATTTGTCCTGTCTAGGCCCAGCTCTAAAGTCGTAGTGTCTAATGACTGTCTCACACCTGTGTTGTGCTTGCCCCTGTAATTCTGATGTTTGTGTGGTAAAATCCTACTATTGCAGACATGTGACAGGTGTAGTTTCACAGGTATCAAAGACAATATTTTGTGCTAATGTCAACATCATTATCACATAAACACAGGTTCAAGACCATAATCATTCTACTTAAGTCTCTCTTATTTTAAGTGTGGCAGCTGTCCACCTAGAGGGGTGTATTACCAAACAGAATGTATCTCATCCACCTATAAAAATGTGCCTGTTGATTCTGTCTACAAATTTATTTGTAGATTGTTATTTGCTTGCTTATCTGCATATTTTGTTTGATATATTTGTCAGAATAAGATAAGTGTTTTTAATGATGATTTCATGTGAGCATATGAATCATCCCAGCACTCCTATTGCTCACCAGTTTTATGTTTTGCATGCATTTTTGTCTTCTTAAGTTGAATGGTGTTGAGTAATCTGATATACTAAGGATTGCAGCTGTGCTGAATTTAAGCATGGGACAGCGAAGCCTTGAGTTATTTCATCTGTTCTGACTCTATATGACGAGTGTGTCATTACTCAGCAGAAACAGTAATATGAATGACACATTTGTATTTGGTGGAGTTATGAACATGACTAAGGCTTAAATTTTTGCGAGGCATTTGCAAAAACCTACACAACTACAAATACACTACTGTTTATAAACACAGGTACATCTGTGTGTCCTAAATGTTTGTTTGAAGTGAAACACGAAAAAAGGTGAACTGCTTGCTTAGGTGAACCAGTTGCTTAAAAGCATACAAATTGCAACTCTGATTTAATTAATGCTAATAAATGATTAGTAAACTACTAGACAAAAGTTTGTGTGCACCCCTTTTAATTATTGTGCTTTGCTATTTCAGCAACGCTCACTTGTAAAACATTAATAAATCATTAATAATGTAAAGCATACACTTTTTACTGTCCAACATTAGAAGCTCATAGTCATGGTCCAAAATCTTGTAGAAAGATATCTCAAAAGAACAAAGTCTGTTGTAGCAAAGGTAGGAGGCAAACAAGCCTGTATTATTATTATTATTATTATTGTTGTTGTTGTTGTTGTATTGTATTATGGGCAGAGGAACAAACAGTTTGACAGACAGACAGATATACAGGAAAGTGTTGGTTGGTAAAGATGTTCCTTTGCTTTGTAATTAAGAAAGGCTAAGACATTGTCCTTGATATGAAGCAGTTTATCCATTCTATACTGCACACAAATATGGGGATATTTTAAAAGTAAATGTTCCATTAATAAATATCCTCTAAAATCTGTGTCTATGCTTTAAATGGACCTCTAAATACTTCTAGATCCTCACGACCTCTACAGCTTCACCCAATAAAGAGAAATGGTTGAGCAGGGTCTTGTTCAGAGTCCACCACCATCTCCTTAGTCTTTTAGATTAGATTATTCCTTCCACACCACTCAATGAAACCGTTGATCAAATAATGTGTTCCATCCATTACTGACACACAGCATCCAATTCAGATTTTTTTTGCAGGTGGCAGGTCTCTAAGTTGTATTTGAATTCGATTGCATATAGCATGAACTGAAAAGGAGACAAGATTGTGTCCTTCAAGTTCCAGTGTTGTTTAATATCTGGCTGAACACACAAATGCGTAAATTAAGGTTTGGCTGTCAGGAAGTCAGTGATAATGAAATAATAAACTTTATATGATTATACACAAAGAGATCAGAAGGAGTATTAAGAGTAAAAGTGGGAAAAATAGGAGTGAATGCAAATCATATTTTATATCATACACCATCAAACCTTTCATTGAATTAAGTGCTTGTGGCAGAATTTTTGTAAAACCTTACTATGTCATAAACATTGTAAAAACTTTCTAATTTTTTTTTGGTATTTTAAATTTAGTTCTGAATTTAAATTGCATCCTCAAACTAATGCTTTGTCTCTAACTTCACTAACATACTGGGCTTATGCCTGTCGCCAGTTGTCTATATCACAGTGATCAAAACTTAGCATAAGGCTCAGTGTATTATCTTTATCTGTATGTAATTTTAAGCTTTATTAAATCAGATGAAGCTATGAGTATGGCCTGTGGCATATCCATGGTAATAGTGAATATTGTATTCCTCTAAAAACTCTCAGAAATATTCTCATCCTTCTCATCCTTTGCTTTCTGCAGAGCGTGATTGTGGGCATGTTGCATGTGATGTATTATTCATAAGCTTTTGATGGTCCTGACTATTTACCTTATGAGATGCTAAAAAGAGGTAAATCCAAAGTTCCTTAATTATCTGTACAGTCGCATGGATATTTCAAGCCACCCATTCTTTTTCTTCTCTTCAGGGTGATCAATCTCTCTGTTTTATTTCTCTCACCTGAAATTTATAAAAATAGACAAAAAAGCAACTCTACAATCAAAGAGAAGAAATTGATTATCAACCTAAATGTTTGTCTCCTCATTGTTGCATAATTTTACTTAATGGCATATTTTTTCGACCTGATTTGTTTTTGATGCCTTTAATGCCTGTAATATGTTCCAAATAAATTGGGACAGGGGCAACAAAAGACTGGAAAAGTTGAGGAATGCTCAAAAAACTGCTGTTTGTAACATTCCAAAGGTGAACAGGTAAGTGTCATGACTGGGTATAAAGGGAGCCTCCCGGAAAGCGCAGTTGTTTACAGGCAAGGGTGGAGTAAGAAGAACTGCGTGAAATAGTCCAGCAGTTTAAGAATAACGTTTCTCAATGTGCAATTGCAAGGAATTTAGGGATTTCATGATCTATAGTCCATAATATAATCAAAAGAATCAGATAATTTTAAGAAATCTCTGCAAGTAAGCAGCAAGGCCTAAACCAACATTGAATACCTGTGATCTTCAATCCCTCAGGCAGCACTACATTAAAAATTGACATTTACGGAATTTAGAAGACGCCCTTATCCAGAGCGACTTACAACTGATATGTTCTTACAACTCAAGGAATTGTGGGTTAAGGGCCTTGCTTAAGGACCCAACTGTGGTAGCTTTGGCCGAGGTGGGATTCAAACCCAGGACCTTCAGGTCCAGAGTCCAGTGCCTTACCCGCTAACCATTGTCAGTGAACAAAGTTCATCTCTCCATCTACAAGTGCAAGTTAAAACTCTACCATGCAAAGCGAAGGCCACAAATTAACAACACCCAGAAACGCCGCCAGCTTCTCTGGGCCCGAGCTCATCTGAGATGGACTGATATAAAGTGGAAAAGTGTCCTGTAGTCTGATGAGTCCACATTTCAAGTTGTTTTTGAAAATCATGGACGTAGTGTTCTCTGGGCTAAAAAGGAAAAGGACTGTCCGGATTGTTATCAGTGCAAAGTTCAAAAGCCAGCATCTCTGATGGAATGGGGGTGTGTTAGTGCACTTGGCATGGGTAACTTGCACGTCTCTGAAGGCACAATTAATGCTGAAAGGTACATACAGATTTTGGAGCAACATAAACTGCCATTTCTTTTTCAGGAAAGTCCCTGTTTTCAGCAAGACAATGCCAAGCCACATTCTTTATGTGTTAGAACAGTGTGGCTTTGTAGTAAAAGAGTGCAGGTACTAGACTGGCCTGCTTGCAGTCCGGACCTGTCTCCCATTGAAAATGTTCCACCTACAATAATTATTGTAATCAGTTCCCAAACACTTATTGCTTGTTGTTATAAGGAAAGGTGATGTAATAGTGGTAAACAAACCCCTGACACAACTTTTCGGAACATGTTGCAAGCATCAATTGTGAATATTTGCACAAAGTAATAAAGTTTGGTCAAAGATCCTGTCTAATCCGTGAGCTGGACAAAAAGTTTTTCTCAGTAATCAGGATTGTTGTATATAGTTCGGCTGTCTTCTCACATAATAAAAACTTAAAAACATGATAAAATATTTTGTTTTGAATAAATCTTAAACTAATTCAGCAGTTCCTTAGGAAGGCACAACTCCAAACCAGAAAATGTTGGGATTGTGCATATAAAAACGCACAGCTTTTCTTACATTTACACTTTTATTTCATTGCAGAAGATGTTTTGTCTGGTCAACTTCATTTCCTCTGTTAATAAACATCTATTTCAAGTCTACAACGCATTCCAAAAATAGTTGGGATGGGTCGATTTAGAGCTAGTAATGAATTACAAAGACTAAATAATGATGTGATTTCAAACAGGAGATGTCTACAGGTTTTCTTTTACAGCCATGCCTTTGTAATGTGGGTTTGCATTGTCTTGTTGAAAAATGCATGGATGTCCCTGGAAAAGATAATAGAAGTGTGAATGACCTCTGCCAAGGGCCCCCATACCATGACTGACCTTGACTTTTGGACTTGTTTCTGAAAACAGTCTAGATGGTTATTTTTTGTCTTTGGTCTGGAGCACACAGTGTCCATTTTTTTCAAAAAAAAATTTTAAAAAAAAGGCCTGGAGTACTGATTCATCTGACCACAATACACATTTTCACTGTATAATGGTCCATCCTCGATGCCTCTGAATCATAGAAGTGCTGCTTCTGGACATGGTTAACATGACGTTTCTTTTTGCACAGTAGTGTTTTAAGTGGCATTTGTTAATGTAACTCTATATTGTATTGTTTGTAAAATGTTTGCCAAAGTAATGTCTTGTCCATGTGGTTATATCAGCTATTGTTGAATGCTGGTTGTTAATTGGGATCGGATATCACAGGCATTCAGCTTAAGCTTGCGCCCTATATGTACTAAAATAGCTTCTGATTCCTCTAATCATTGAGTAATCTGAATTTCCATATTATTCTGTGGTTTATTATAAGGTAAAAACCTAAATGAGACATTTTGCTTCCTTTATTTTATAACACACATCAGAAAACTGAGCTGTATTCACATTGTTAAACACATGTGTAATGAGATGTAGACGACCCTCTTAGTGCACAGAAAACAGGCAGAAGGGCCAATCAGGGAGTCCAGTATTGCCCCAACATCACTGACAGGTCAGTGTCCTGTAGGAAGTAATGAAAATATTTTTTTATTTATTGTACTTTCTTTTACTTGTGTAATATGATAAATAAAGGACCGAATAGAAATGTTCATAAAAATATGTTAAAAATTGTTTGATAGTATTATTCGTTAAAAATGATCATGGTTTGCTATCCTGTTACTGTTGCAAAATGATCTACTTTACTGGAAAGCTTCAAAATCTATTGACTGTGTTACATGAAGAATACCAACTGGGTTACATTTAGCCCAGCATTTTTAGTGTACATGTGTTTTGTTGTCAGGGTTACCATATATTCTAATGTTGACTGAGCTTGGTGTTCATAAATTATTTAGGTCTATTGTTTATGTATCTTTATAAAAGTACAAAGTGACAGTTTATGTTGCACACCATGGTAACACAAACAGGAAGAGAATATGATAAAGAGGAGGCAGTCCAGATCACAGCTGCACCTACAGCTGCTCAAAAAAAACTTGCCATATAGACAGCTGCTCAAAAGTTAACCGTTCAGATTTTTCTTGTTAATTTAAGAGCATGTTTTTCTTAAATAGTTTTTTATTGATGGTAATTAAATGGGTTCAGTCATTTGGTTTGCAATATCATTGACACCATAATAATTCTCAGTTCAGTTGCAAAATGGCAATTAACTATTTCTTTGACTAGAAAACATGTACATGTATCTTCGTTAGTAGAAACAAACATCTTTTTTAATCTGTACAAAAGCAGATTGAACAAAGGACTGGCACAGCTGGGTATTTACATGCAAGTGTGGTTTAGTGCGGTAATATGACTACAAAATGTGGTCTGGCAAATAATTGATTCGCAAATTACAAATTAATACCAAATTAGCTTATTAGATTTGCTTTGAACAGAAATGTGGTTACATTTTGTGTGATGTGTGTGTTTTAATGTTTCTGAGTACTACTCACTGTGACAGAAGATATCACATCAGTCTCTTTGTCTTTCATCAATACACCCACATTCGCTCTGGCAGAACACAAAGTGAACAAACTGCACGCACTTATGCATGACCACATTCACACACAAGCACACACACACACACACACACACACACACACACACAATCAATGGGGGGAGATAGATAGAAAGCGTAGTTAAACTGATTGACAGTGCAACTGTGAGTCTCTGATATCAGAGGCTTCAAGAAACAGCACCTCACCATGACACATCTGTTACACCATGGTCTGTTCCTGCCACAGGTGTGTGAGATCATACAATTTGACTGCCCACTGGTACCTGCACTAGCCTGCAGAAAAACAACATGCTGTAGTGGCAGAGAAATGCATCACAATACTAGGAGATCACATATTCAGACGATTAAACATGTGAGGTATCGCTGTTATGGGTGTAAGAAATAAAATTTTCACGACATTTAAAGTATAAAGGATTATTAAAAGAACTTGACACACAAGGCTGCATGTCACACATTACCAGTAAAGGCAACTAGGTAATTTCCCTAGTTCTCAGTGATTACAGAGTGACACTGAATCTCATGGTATACTGTGCCTGTGGAATTTGCATTTATAGATCCCAGTCTGATCCAAAACTCAGACTCCAATTGTGTGGTGTCTAGATGTCCTCCACATGTCTGCGTGGGTTTACTCCGGGTACTCATGCAGACTCCACACAGAAAGGACCCAGGCCGCTCCATCCTAGGATTGAACCCGGGACCTTTTTGCTGTGAGGCAGCGGTGCAACCCACCAAGCCACTGTGCTGCCCTAAGTGTTTCTTCATTTCTTTTTTTAAACTATGAGGATGAAAGCTTAGTACATCATGAATTACATTAAAATACTGTAAATCATGATTTACATTCAAATTTAGTATATAATGAATAACATTGAAATCCCTTTATCCCATTATTCCTCATTTACCTAAGGATTACTCTAACTATTTAGATGCAGGTTAGGAACCAAAGCATGAATAAAATATTATGTACTTCGATCACTGTGCTTCACAATGCCAAAGCAGAATAAGTTGGCCAGAAAAAAACCCAGAAAAATATTGGACACATACCAACTTTTGTTATTGTTGTTTCTTCCAACCTCATTTGGGGATGCATTTTTACTCATTTGAGTGATACAATCATCCACACACCCACTGGTAATTTTTTATTGTTTCATCCAATTTGTATTTTTACTATTAATATTTTCGAATTTAAATGTTCCAATTTTTACTGATTAGTCAAAGCTCAAATAATACCTTTCCTAAAAATAATTACTCTTTCATGCACTCGCCTTCTTTTTCACTCCCTTTGCCTTGGCTGTTTAGTTATGAGTCACACTTTCTGCTTCAATATTTTTCATTAGCGACCTTTGTGTGATGTTCTTAGTACAAATTTTTGACTCATACACTATGCATATGTAGTGGTGGCCACTCAAGAATATGCTTTTTTGCATTTTATTTTAATTTAATACAATATTTTGACTACAAATAACATAGACAGCCTAACACTTTGAGTGAAAAGTTGAATCTAAAACAAATGAATTACAAACATTTCTAAATGTATTAGTATTTAGTATGTTCCTCCTTTGGTCCTTTATTTAATTGGCCATTCATTTACTGTACTAAAATAAGACAATGTTACATAACTGTCTGGCAAAACTATGTGAACTTATATTGTGAAATTATATTTAGGTGTTTTCAATTCATGAGTTTACAATCAGGCATTCATGGGTTCCCTCTTGCATTTAAAGAGTGGCGCTATATTAAGGTCGGATCTTCTCACATGTTTGTGGAATCCTCATGCTCATTAGGCTGGAAAAGGTTCCAAAACCTTTCTTTAAAGGATCTGAACCCACCAATCCACAGCCCAACAGACTGTGTACAAATTGAGGAAAATCAAGATAATTATAATCAGTAATAAATACTCAGGTGACCAACAAGTATTACTGAGCAAGGCGTGTAATAGTCTACTAGGTCACAGCATATTATCATCAATTAAGTAAAGCATCAAGAAAACATCAAGGCACTGCTGTTCTAATAATGAATGGTTAATAAAGAATAATATTAGTCTTGTGGAATAGTCATGTTCTCAGTTTAATTCAATACTAATGTTGTGGAAGATCTTCATGTGATCTGACTAAGATTAGCATTTAAGCTGTTCTGTAACAAAGAATTTACTCAAATTTATTTAAGCTGATGTGCAGGACTGATCAACATTTACTGGGAACAGTTGCAGCTATTCCTGCATGAGGGGTTCACATACTTTTGCCACATATGAAATTCTAATACAGTTGTAAAAAAGCTCTTTTTTGTATTACTTGTTTAACTGGGTTCTTCCTTATCTATATTTTAGGACCTGTTTGAAAAGCTGATGATGTTTAGGTCATATTTATGCAGAAATATATACAATTCATATGGGCTCACAAACTTTGAGCACCACTGTAATTGTGATATTTAATTAGTCAGTTTATAATGCATAAGTTAATTAAAGTACATGAGAAAAAAAGAAACAAAATGTGTTTTTGTTAAGAGTAAGGCACACGAACACTTGTGAATGCTTTTAGTGTATAGTTGCATAAAACTTTCAGGACAGACAGATCCATAGACAGGGGCATTTAAACCATCTTTACATGGCATTTGCTGTTTGTTTTGGTGGTGTTTTCTGCTGGTTTGTTTCTTTCCCAAATTATTGCCATATATCCATGGCTTCATTATGACAGAGTGTGTGATATATGATATGATTAGATATGTTTCAATATTCTAATTATGTATTTATTCATTAAACCAGTTAACAGCTACAACAAAATTATTAAAGTAAGCTTGACCATACACATCAGCAGGCTTGCAGTACAGTTGGAGTAGAGTGTGATAGATTTCTACTATATTAAACCATATGAAATTACGTTAACTTGCTGTTGTATATTCTAAAATAAAATACAGAGCTGCTACAAAAACTAAACTGTTTGTGGTAGGCATGACAAAATAAAGAAATAATATACAATAATGTAGCAGTAAACTAATTTTCAGTTATCACAATTTTTTTCTGTGCAAAACGAATTTTGTACTGCACTTATATAATTTACATACAAGAATCTATCACACTAGATTAAGTAGAACAAATATACAGAGCATTCAGCACATTTTATTAAAACAACATATATTAAACTGCAAACTCCAGAATTCTAGGACCAAGCCTGATTTTGTCTGATTCAGGCAAATGTAGATATTTTATATTAGTACCATTACTCAACTTATATAATGCATGCTATTGTATTCGCGCCAAAAATCTAATCTACTCCCTTTTAGGTCAGGTTTGGTTACAGATCTCGGCTGTATTCAGAGTATTTAACTCTCTACTAAAGATCTCAGTGCTGAAATATAAATAGTTATATTTCCAGGTGTCAGGCAAGCAGGAGAATTGTGTGTTCCAGGGGAGACTGTGTAGTTCAAAAGGATAGCAGTATTCTTCAAATACAATTCTGACGTATGTGCATCACGCTCAGGGCGGTGCCTAATTTATGTTTTGGTTGGAAAGTGTTGGTCAAGGCATAATTTAGGCTCAAGGTATAATTTGAATAATTACCAAGTGCAGATCAAAAGCTTACCATTGCAAAAAAGAAAAAAAGTATACAGCAATGTCTTAGAGATGATTACAAATGCATTCAGTTGTAATAAAAAAATACGTAATATTTTATTTTAGGCTGAAGATAGATAGAAGGTGCATAAATAGGCTACATTAACTTAAACCTGCTAAACCTTGTTAAGAAGGCATAATGACAAATAATCTCTCCCCTGTCTCTCTATCTGCCTGTCTCTCTATCTCCCTGTCTCTCTGTCTGCCTGTCTGTCTGTCTGTCTGTCTGTCTGTCTGTCTCTGTCTCTGTCTCTCTCTCTCTCTCTCTCTCTCTCTCTCTCTCTCTCTCTCTCTCTCTCTCTCTCTCTCT
>JAUZSU010183692.1:0-24158 GCA_034780255.1 Parotocinclus maculicauda
ATGTGCACCTCAACTCTCCTGTTTCCACCAGAACTGTCCGTCGGGATCCACAGGGTTAATATACCCGGCCGGGCTGCTATAGCCAAACCTTTGTCTAAAACCAGGTGTTTCATTGTCTAACCCTTGTACAACACAACAGTTGTGACTAGCAAGGCTCAATTATGTTATAGGTAATTTGATTGCCATGCATAATTTTGAAAGCACTTCTCAGCTTTAACTTCTCAGCTGTAAGTTGCTCTGAGTATGAACATCTGCTATGATGTTATAAGTGTAAACATTTGTGCATTTCATATGTTTATAGTTAAATAGCAAATGGGGTTTCCCATGTTTTATTGGATATTCTGAACCCTGTCATGTGAAAAGCATTTCTCATCCTCCAGGAATTCACCCTTTTTGTTTTAGGCTTGTATATTGCAGGGATTTTAATACGACTTATGGAAAGTAAGCATCAGCATGTACATATTATTACATGTTAAAAGTACTGCCATAAAATGTATACAGATATTTCATATGTGGACTAAAATAGCAAAATCTCAGCAAGTATTTAAGTTCAAGAATCCCTGATTGGCTCTTAATCATCTTTTTTTTCAATGATCAGTGTTTTTGCAAAAGCAACACCAAATCATGTACATTAAATAATAAGTCAGAACTCAGATCAGTTCAACTCAAGTTTTTAAATCTTTGTTTTCTTCCAGGTGTTTTTGAAGCCTTAAAGAAGTGTGTGAGATGGCTGAGCATGCAACAGAATGTGAACTTCCACAGAGACGCCTTGGATCTAAAGAGAGCCGTAATGGTAACTCTGCAGGTTGGTACATGGCCTGAGGAAGAATCTCAAGCTTTTTCATTCAAATATGCTATGCTACAAATTCCAGTTTTTCTGGTCAAGGGTCTACTGTTGATAACGGCACTGTGAATAGATAAACAGCCTTGGGTTTATCTGCACTGTCTGTGTATACACTCAGTCGCTTCCTTTATCTGTTCGTATGCATGTCAGTGTTCTTTCACATTTGACCCTTACTTTCTCTAGGATTGTTGTTAGCTAGTGAGGAAGTAGTTTAGAGTACTGCTGTACATACAAGTTACACAAGTTCTGTTGTTTTTAGATGCATCAGTCAGAGAGAGAAAGCAGCTGGAAAGAGAAGAGCGCCTCTCTCTGGTGCTGTGGAGGAAACCAGTTCAGACACTACAGTATTTTTTCCTAGAGACCGTTATTACTTTAAAGGAGTGGACATGGAAGTGAGTGCTTTTATAGTTCATTTTATTGTCTTATATACACAATATTTTATTTTCAATATTTACCTTCAAGTATTTGGCTTTGTTTTAGTAATGGAATTATAGAATACATACATACACACACACACACTTCACATGGTTGAATCCAAAAATTCCAAACTCCATAATACTTTTTTCCACTCAGCTTAATTCCAATCTTTGTGAGCTTTAGCCTATCCTAGCATTTTCACCCTGTTTTTTTTTCCAAGAAAGTGGTTTCTTTGCTGCTACATTTTCATGCTACTTGGAATTGAAGCAGATTGCCGAAGGGTTAACATGGCACCTCAATGAAGGTGCCAGGTGTTTGCTATTCCTCAAATATCTTTGGAGGACTATAGCCTATAGAAGCTGTTTTTATAATTAACAATTTTTTTAAATAATTATATATGGTAATTACACCATTGCTGCTGGAGTTTTTAAACACCTCAACCTCACCACTGCACTGAAAATAGTACACCAACCAAATGTTCAACCACCAGCATCCAATAAGCACTGATAAAGGACACAAACTGTACAACAACTAAGCTACTGTTTCTGACTTTACATTTTCAAGGTACTAGGAAATGACCAGGTTTTTATTAAGACAGAAAAAATTCCACTGCATTAAAAACCTCAACCATCTTTGTTTGTGTGGAAAGATCATGGTCAGTGTGAATAGGCCTTATCGCTTTAAGAAACAGAAAAAATACACCACCAATACAAAGCCACAAATTGTGCTAAATAACCTTTCTTCTGATAAGATTTGATCAGCCTGTCAGAAAAACTCACACAAACAAATTCTGTCTCTGTTGCTCAGGTACATAAATGTGTGTTTTCACAGACCAGGAAACCACTTTTTGTCTCAGTATGATTTGCTATGGTCTGGTCATAGATTTTTAAAATACCATCATTTTAAATATGTCACCATTTTTGAAGGCCACCGTATGCAGGAATATCATAGTGTGTACAATATGTTCTGGTAATATGTGCCATTTGACTCCACATTCATTAAAGTAGTATTAAAACATGAGAGATGAGTACATTTTGTTGTTTGGCACATCTGAAAACCCTGTCTGAAACTTTCCCCAAAGGTAATATTTGCCATCATTTAGTTATTAGGAGATGATGGGCCTCCAATAACTTACCACTGAGAACTCATTATCAGAAATCTATTTTGATATTTATTCTAAATTTGATTACTAATTTAAATTTAATTATTGATTTAATTTGTATTATTTACTTAATTGTATTATTACTACAACTTAATTATTTTATATTATAATTTCAATGAATTTCAAGGCCACCCAAGGAGGATGGGTCCCTTTTTGAGTCTTGGTTCTCCCAAGGGTTCTTCCTCCTTTATTCAGGGAGTTTTTACTCTCCACTGTCAACCTAGGCTTGCTAAATTTGGAATTGCTCTAAGATAATATAAAATTGTAAAGCTGCTTTGAGACAAAGTTGGTCAAAGTGCTTGACTTTGTTTGAAAGGGGATTAAAAGTGTGCGTTTTGCACTGTAAGAGTCAGATGCAAATACGCAATATGTAAAATGCATATGTATCTTATATCTACATCTTATTTATATAATAAATAAGATGTAGATATAATTTTATTTATGTCAAAGCCAGATTTTTTTTAAGCAGATTTACAGATTTTGGGAGAATCTAGCATCAAACAGGGACCTCCTTGTGTAGCCGAGATATCTCAAATAATTAAATTAAATTAACAGCGATAGTTTAAATACACAATTAAAATATATAATATAATACCATGTAAAATAAGAAATCATGTCGAGGTTTTATAACATAATTTAAAATTAGTGGAAAAAAAGTATTTTATACAATGCAGATTTTGCAAGTTTTCCCACCTACAAAGAATAGAGAAGTAATTTTTATCGTAGGTTCACTTCAACTGTGAGAGATAGCAAAAAAAAATCCAGAAAATCACATTGTTGGATTTTTAAATAATTAATTGGCAGTTTATTCCATAAAATAAGTATTTGATCACCCACAACCAGCAGGAATTATAGCTTTCACAGACCTGTTACTTTTCCTTTAAGAAGCTCTCCTATTCTACACTCATTACATGTATTAATTACACCTGCATTTCAAGGTCCTGGAGTGACTTAGCCAGTCTCCAGACCTGAACCCAATAAAAATCTTTGGAGGGAATTGAAAATCATTGTTGCCCAGCGACAGCCCAAAATAATGGTCAAGAACTTCTGACCTCTGTAATTAAATTCTGTACTAAATATTAAGTTCTGTTTTTCTATTGTATCAAATACTTATTTTATGCAATTAAATGCTAATTAATTATTTGAAAATTATACCATGTGATTTTCTGGACTTTGTTTAGATTATGTCTCTCACAGTTGAAGCATACCTACTGTAAAAAAATTTACAGACCTCTCCGTTCTTTGTAGGTGGGAAAACTTAATAAACTGCAAAATAGGCAGAGTATCAAATACTTTTTCTCACTGTATAAGAGTACAAGAGAATATTGTGTAATATGCGACGCTGGCGGCACTAACTGTAAGCAAAGCAACAGTTTAAGAACCCTTTAGTATTTCTGTATTTCAGCATTCGTGACTTAAGACAACAGCATGCAATCTTTTATTTGCTTTACTCATTACTCTATCTATACTGACTGTAAGTTCTGTATTTGGTTTGGCTCATACTATATATAGAACTGCATATTATCTGCCTAGATGTGGAAACCAGTTCTATATTTATAAATACTTGATCCCATCAGGAGTGCAAATCATGTATTTAAATTATTTGAGCGCATAGCTAAAGCTAAGCTATAAGTTAAGTAGCAGTCAGTCTATAACATTAGGTATGGCATGTAGGAGCTGGATGAAGTGAACACGGCAATGGCTTAAATGGGTTTATCAGGGAGGTTCATTTAATATTAATAATATGGGTAAAATATTCTAGTAATTAATAAAACTGCAATAAAAGACAGTTATGAATTTTAGTTTGACTTCTATCAGACAGCGGGATTAACCTGTGTGTTTGCTCTACCCAATTCTGGGCATTCAGACGCTACCTAAACCTTAGGGTCAGACACCTTAGGAGAAAATGCTTGCACCATGGTATAATGACCACATTCACATATCTTAAATTGAACCATACAGATTTGAAGTGTTTGAGATTGCTAGGTGGAATTGCATGGGAGGGTATAAACTTGCCCTCACTAAAGCTTATCCTCACTAATGGAGAAATATTACAGTAATCGTACAGTAGCGAACAAAGACAGTGTGACTGTAGATTTGTTGAAGTGGATAATGTTGAAATCTTTGTTTGCTTAAAGCGATATTTCACCATCTCCTCACAGGTTGT
The DNA here is from genome assembly GCA_034780255.1 of Parotocinclus maculicauda. NCBI lineage: Eukaryota > Metazoa > Chordata > Actinopteri > Siluriformes > Loricariidae > Parotocinclus > Parotocinclus maculicauda. The sequence continues at coordinate 4,591 of JAUZSU010183692.1, forward strand.
GGCAGCGAAGATATGCAGTGTTTTTTGTCTTAGTGCTTTTTTCTGTCTTCTTGATGGCCTACTCAATAGAGGGATCACATCAGAAGGTGAGATTTAATCTGAACATGTTAAATAAATAAATTAGGCTTTAATCTTATACGTTTTATCTGCTTATTAATGACTGATACATTTTCCTGATGCAGTACGTACAGTACTTGGAGACGAAGATCCTTTGGTGTGCCTACTGGGTAGGCTTGGGGATTTTATCTTCTGTAGGCCTTGGCACAGGTCTTCACACTTTCCTCCTCTACCTGGTAAGAGCCTCTTTAAAACAGCACTCCAGTGGTGGAAACTTGAATATACTAATACACACACACAGTCTTCTTAAGGGTTACTTTTTCCTTTGGTGCGTCAGACCTTGACATATATAAGTATAAATGGCCTGGTAGTTTTCATTCGATGTATTTCAGCCTAAGAGGAAACTGATGTGTCACAGTTAAATATGGAAGCTGAACTTTTCCAGGTGTCAGCTGTCAGTTCTTCCAAATATAGAGCTGTAATGGTGTTCTGTCAGGTTTGTTTAGTTCCATTTCAGCACTTTTACCTCTTGAAAAGAACTTCTCTTACATGCACATGTTGGTGTCTGCTTTTTTAATTGAACTTACCACTGCTGTGATAAAGAATAAAATGTGTTAGGTTGGTGTTGAAACCATGGCGCTCTCATCAGAATACTGTAAATCTGTGCTTCCCATGGGAATGATGTACTTGTATCCCCTGAACCTGATCACACAGTACTACATGCTGTTGATTTCCAGTCTGCTTTGATGAAGTCATTGGGACAAAGCAATGACTGCATTGTGGTTAGTGTATGTGCTCCACTTTCTGACACACTGGGATCGAAATATTGTTGTGTGATGTGGTTTTAAGGTCTAGCCATTCAAACATGAGCATATGTTTTTATTATGTGACTTAATGGTGTTCGTGGTGTGTGACCACTCAGTAAGAGAGCTGGAAATATGTGCTGTTTCTCAGTGTTGGGTTTTTGTTGTTACCAGGTTCACACAGTGCAGAAACAAACTATAGATGTATTTTGTCAAAATAACATGTAATAAATGAAATATGATAAGTGTCACTGATACTCCTGAGGAAGTTGAGGCAGAGACTCTGAAATGGGCACCTTCTTGTTGTGTTTTGCATATGTGATTACAAGTAAATGCACAGTGATACTTTAAGTTTTAACAACAGATAAAAAATATCGACCCCATGCCTTCATGGGTCATTTTAATTCATCCATGTGTGGGAAGTTAAGGTAGCACTTTTGAGTGATCTGGTGTCATCCGATCAGGTTCTTCTGCATCCTGTGTATCATGACTTCGTCGTGAGATCATCTCCAGCTTGTTGCTTCATAAAGGCTGACGCATTCATCTGTGCTGACTGCAAGCTTTCCTTAGCTTGAAATGCATTTAAGAATTTGTATGTCCTCTGAGAAATGACAGCATAACGTACCAGGTTCTTTTAAAGCCACCGCTACCACTGATCTGCCCTGTGGAAGTTGCATGTAAAAGTTTTGTAGATTGACCTGCAAATGAAATTTGAAATTCACAAACACAAAAATTCCAGGAGTATAAATTAATTTTAAATATTAATTTTTTAAAAACATTATTTCTCCAGATTAGTCATGAATATAATTTTCTTCAGCGAGGCACAAGTGTACATAAATTAATAAAAATTCTATTTTTGTCAAGGCAGGGTGAGAAAAATGTCTAACTTGACTAATTTGTGATCTTGTAACATGTTTTTCTGTCATAACAAAGACACAAATGGAATTGTTTCTTAATGACAAAGTACGATTGTTTAAACATAAAACATATTCATATTATAAACATATACATATTATAAAATTGAATTTATAATAACTAAAATTAATTTCTATTTAAATTGGTAAATATAAAAACTATGGGATACTTCAAAATGAAATATCCCATCATATTTTTTGTGAACAGTGTAGTTTATACATACATACAGTATCTCAAAACAGTGAGTACACCCCTCACATTTTTATAAATACACTGCTCACAAAAATTGGGGATAATTCAATACTCAAATTTTTGTGAGCTGTATATTTTATTATATCTTTTTGTGGGACGACACTGGAGATATAACACTTTGATACAAAGTAATCAGTCTACAGCTTTTATAACAGTGTAAATTTGCTGTGCCCTCAAAATATCTCAACACACAACAATTAACGTCTAAACTGCTCGAAACGAAAGCGAATACACCACTAAGTGAAAATGGCCATATATGGCCGTACATATTGGTCCCAAAGTGTCAGTATTCTTTTTGGCCACAAATATTTTCCAGCACTGCCTTTAACTCTTTTGTGCATCGAGTTCACTGGAGCTTCACAGGTTGCCACAGGGAAACTCTTGCACACCTTCATGACAACATCAAATAGCTGGTGAATTCTAGAGACCTTGCTCTCTCCCCATAGATGCTCAATAGGGTTTTGGTCTGGAGACATGCTTGACCTTTACCCTCAGTTTCTTTAGCAAGGCAGTGGTCATCTTGGTGTGTTTTGGGTTGTTATGTTGGAGTAATGCTTCTGCTTCAGTATGTCACAGTACATGTTGGTATTCATGTTTCCTCAATGAACTGTAGCTCCCCACAACTGGCAGCACGCAGCCCCAAACCATGACATTCCCATATCCTGACTGTAAGCAAGACACACTTTATCTTTGTACTCCTCACCTGGTTGCTGCCACACATTCTTTACACCATCTGAACCAAATAAGTTTATTCTCATCAGACCACAGGACTTGGTTCCAGGAATCCATGTCCTTAGTCTGTTTGTCTTCAGCAAACTGTTTCCGGGCTTTCTTGTGCATCATCTTTAGTAGAAGCTTCCTTCTGGGATGACAGCGATGCCATGTTGAACTTCCAGTGACCAGTGTGAGAGGGATAACACCAAATTTAACACACCCATTCACACCTGAGGCCTTGTAACACTAATGAGTCACATGATACCAGGGTGGGAAAATTACTCATTTGGCCATTTTTACTTAGGGGTTCACTAACTTTTACTTCCAATGGTTTAAACATTAAAAACGGCTGTGTTGAGTTATTTTGAGGGCACAGCAAATTTACACTGATACAGTGTAAAGTAATCAGTCTACAGCTTGTATAGCAAAGTCTCGTCCTATTAAAAGATAAATAAAATAGTTGCTCCAATGTTAGATACTATATGAATCAAATATACTTTCTGCAGTATATGTAAGACTTAAAAAATCTAATTATGTTGCACCTGTTGTTCTGTGTCTTAGGTGTTATAATTATTTAAATGTACTTTTTAAAATAAATTTCACATTTTAATAGATTTTAATTATATTGACTTTATTAATATACCTCATAAAGAAGAGCTTACATTTTTCCTCATGTTAGTCCCCATATTATCTTCTGTCTACATTTTATTTGTTCCTCTTATCACAGCTTGTCAACAAAATGGTATGATGTTCCTCCAAAAAGAAACCTTGAGTACAGATTAAAATTTGGAGAAAATGGCCAACCAGACTATAGTCCAGACACACAAAATATTGTGCTAATGGTGTTTGGTGCTACATGCAGACGCTAACTGTGTGCAGTGTGTGTGAACAGTCCGTGACTTATTAGACTGTCTCATTAACCAGTCTTTGGATTCCATTGTTGGTTAGAGAGTACTTCTTCGAGAACATCCTACATAGGAAGCAGGAACCAAGAGCACTCACTATTCAGACAGACTCGATGAACACTGGGTAAATTCAGTGGCATATACGGGTCAAAATCCTTCTATTCTCATTTATTTTAAAAGAAACCCAAATGTGAACACAAACTGTAGAACCCTAAATTACCTGTTGAATATGGGTCTGTAGATTTCAAGCTGAGATAAGCTTACGGTGCTGGCTGACTTTAAAACATCTCGTGGCTTTCTGAAAGGATATGTCTGTACTTTTGCCATCGCTGAAATGACTAGTTATATGAATTGACAGTCTTGTAATACTCACCTTTGATAGTCAATTTCTTTGCAAAGAATTCTGTGAATGCAGAAGGGAGAGAAGGAGAAGGAGAAGCATGGTTGAAATGTCAACCAGATCGACTGTATGTAAGATTTTCATTTATTGCATTGTGCATTAGGACCCTCTGGCAAATTGGTGTAATGTGGTACAATGGCCTAAATGAAGCATAATCAGTTTTACCTGCTCATGTCTCCGTAGGGTCTGATCTGACTGCTGGGCTCAGAAACTGTAGGAAATGTGTCGTTACTTTGGAATGTCCGTGACTCCCCACCAAGCTTCTCGCTCAGCAGTCTGGACATCACGGACTTATCTCTGCAGTCTCTCTTTTGGGTTGATTATGTTTAGTCTACTGGTTAGATGTTTTTGTGATTAATGCATTACCTTTAACTGTCTTAGTCTGGAATTGCCAGTCATGAGCCACATCCATTGCATGACTCTTCCAGAGTTTAAGGACGACTAAACGGAATTGTTGAAAGCCATCTGCTATAAAGTTCACTTTTTTAACATGTGCTTTTATTTGCAGAGGAAAAGCTTTAATATTTGGTTACATTAGCAGTTGTCTTCATGTTTTCCGGTTGACTTTGACAATCTCCTGTTTGACCCTTACCAGTGTTTCTCCCATGTACTCCTGAAGCTCAGCAAGGACAAATGTTTTAATAACTAGATTTTTTTTAGGGTAAAAGTACATTTTATTTTAAACATGTTGTTTTTCTTTAACGTTTTTTCGTCTGTCCCTTTTATAGGACCTATGGTCTTATTTGGGGTAAAACACAAAACCTTGTAGGTCAGTTTGCTGCTGAATTCATTTTGTGAGCACTTGTCAATTTAAATGGCATTTTACTCTTTATAATAAATATAAGAAAGTGGCAGGTGAGTAAAGCGGTCATGAATTTTGAATTGAAATATTGAAATGAGTTCAATTTCTACAACTGCTCACAGAAATTGGGGGATATTTCATTATGGGATACAGTATTTCATTTTGAAGTATCCCCTAATATTTGTGAGCAGTATATTTAGTGAAAATGGAGTTCCTTACATGAACTGTTATTTCCAGAGGATTAAATGTATAGAACTGAACTCTTGTAGTTAATATTTTTCTTTAGAAATTAAAAAAATGAGCACTTTACCTACTTTTGCTGCCATAAATTCAATGGTTGAAATGGACTGAAAAGATTGACTGACACCCAAAATGTGACTTTACTACAAAGTTCAGAACAATAGGACTCAATATTGTAGCAGTTTTAATTATTTGTTTAGGTTTTTATTAATGGAAACAAAACTGAAGTGCCGACTCTTAGGAGTATATGGAACATGCCTGGATTATTTGTTTAATTAAAGAAAATCTTTCTAAATGTCCTTCTGTCTTCTTTCAGGGCCCACACATAGCCTCTGTCACTCTGGCCGCATATGAGTGTGGTTCTGTGAACTTCCCAGAGCCACCGTACCCTGCTCAGATTGTGTGTCCAGAGGAGGAAGGGGTGCAAGACACCATATCTCTTTGGACAATTATGTCAAAGGTCCGTCTGGAGGCCTGCATGTGGGTGAGTATACAACAAAACCTGTTAAACACTTTTTTTTTTAAGTCTTTTTTTTATATTTGAAAATTGATAATTGGTAATGGTTAATTAAAAACGTGAGTATGTAGAGATTATTTAATTCCTCCAAAAAGGTACCATATGCACAGGACTACTTCTCCTTTGTGGTGATCGCAAGGGGAACTTGTGACCTTTCTGCATTTTTTTCGCAATGTTCAGTACTCTCAAAATTCTGAAAGCAGTTTGCTATCGATATATAAGTTTTAGTAGGAAAGAACATACTCCAGACCTCTTAAAAAATTCTGAATTTTTATTCGTAATTATGGCAGAGTCATCTGTGTTTATTTATCAGGCATGTTTAGACCCTAACATTAGTTGATATAATTTCTATGGAGCTTTCAACTGCTTGTATATCTGGTTAGTACATTAGAGGTTAAATTATTAAGCATATCCCCCCTATTACCTTATTTTAGTTAGATTTTTAAATTATCACATTTTCCATCATGAATAATATGTTGATTATGATTCTAAGGGTTAGAATGAAAGGTGGGTGTGGGATGCTAGTTTTGTGTTTATTGCACTCAGCATTCTTTGTCAAACAATACAATAATTAATTTACCTCTTAACCTCATTAATTAAAAGGGATCTAACAGGTGTTTATATATTTTAAGTAAACCTAAAATAAAGACAATTGGCAGAAATTAGCAGACAGCATTTTGCATGGAAACATTTTATTTTATGGAGGAATTATTCTAATAATTTTTTTGTGTCCATTTTTTTCTACATGTACATTACAGTTCAATTCGAGATGCTCTATAAGACTACAATTTTGTATATGTGCAGGGTGCTGGTACTGCTATTGGAGAACTACCCCCTTATTTCATGGCACGAGCTGCTCGTCTTTCTGGAGCTGAACCAGATGACGAGGACTACGAGGAATTTGAAGAGATGCTGGAACAGGCAGAGCGTGCACAAGTGAGGAATTTCTTCAACATTACACTCCCATTAACTGCATATGGGAATTCCCCTCTGTGGAGTTTGGATGCCTTTGCCGTGTCTGTGTGGGTTTACTCCAGGTGCTTCAGTTTCCTCCCACATTCCTAAGACATTAGGTTAATTGGTCACTCTAAATTAGCCCATGTCTGTGTTGATGCAGCCATTTATACTGATTTGTTTCATTAAATAAAACTAGTCAGTAAACAAATAACCAAGCATATGGGGTTTCCTGCCGTTTGTCCTAAGAAACCATCCCTAAAAAGTGCATCCCAACATGTTAACATATTGGAAATGGAAAAACAGTTAGTTCTACAATTAATGTTCTGATCTTTTCTTCAGCAGTAAATATTACAGTTTTTTTTATGGATTAAGTTAACCATAGTTAAGTTAATTAATAAAATGCTTTTTCATTTTAGAATAATCAGGTACAAATTTTGAAATGTACTGACTAAATTAATTTAAAAAGAAATAAAGTCCAGGTTTATGGAGCAAATAAATTGGTTTAAGGGATTGGAACAATTATAAGTGAAAAAGGTTTTTAATAGTTGTCAATGGCAATCAGTAAAATATTACATAAAATTGCTTGACTATTTACTTGTACTATTAATAAAATATCTATAAAAATTTAGTTCATGTTTGGAATGCTTTTAAAGATATATATAAAATATAATTCAAGAGAGATATATTTAGCTTGGTAAATACTTGCTTGGCAGATTAACTGTTTAATGTTGCAGAATCTACTGGTGTTCTCACTAAATGACTCATGCATGACATAGCAGGAGGAACTGACGGTTATGTTCTCTGGTAAAACGTGGCTGGTAATGAAGCAGATTTTTATAGACAGTAAGTCAGAGTTTTCCTGTGCTTGTAGAATAATGAACAAATCGCCTAGTATTAGTGATAGGAATTTCTGTATTTAATTAAGCTCAGGTATACCTTAACCCACTGTATGGGGATTAAATCGTTGCACCTTCATTCACCTTTTTATGGTTTGAAGGTGCTAAACCTGTCCCCAACCCCCAAGCACTTAATCAGTCTGAGACCATGCCAGGTTTTTGATAAATGTCTGTTGCTGCTATTAACCCCCAGTGTTGTGGTTAACAGATCCTGGTCATGTGACCACTTCTTTGAAAGGCCCTCCCATGACTTCCAGTAAAACCCTTTGAGCAGCAGTGACTCAGAAGGAGAGCTTCCTTTTAATTATAAGGCTGTTGGGGTCTGAGTGGACCTCACATAGCCGATTCTTTTCACTGGCAGTGTTTTAATTGGTTGAATGATCAAAGCAGTATTCAGCGTGGTAGATTGCTGTGTCAGCAAAAAAAATTTCCCATTCACCGGCCTGTATGGAATGCAATCAGAAGAGCATATAGTGCCCTTTGATGATGTGGTTCAGCGCACACTGTACTGTAAAAGTACCTCGTTCTGTTCCATTTTCAGTAATACAAAGTGGTTTTTATTGCTCAGCTATGTGCTGTCATATTTGCTACCAGACATACATTTTGCTGTATTTAGATTTCCACTGAACTCCAGAGTAGCACTTCGAATCACTAGTAGGCATTCAGTGAAGATTTCTATGACATTTGAAAACTGCTGATGTACATTTAAAAAGTTGTTGAGTCGAGATTAAATGAATGAATCTGGAACTGTAGGTGTAACAGTTGTATTATCAGTCATTGCTGTACTGTCATGGAGTTCATGGCACAATTGATCATAATTTGTGTTCACAATTTTGTCCTTCTGAATTAAATAAACATATAGTCTGCAACATTTTTGTTCAATGCTTTAGTTTGTTAATTTTATTATTGGTTAAATGTGTACTGTTTTAAAAAAAATTATCCACTTAATGTGAGGGAAATGCACAGCTCACCAAAATGAAAAGATATTTTACTATGGGATATTTCATTTTAAAAGCTCCCCTAATTTTTGTGAGCAGTAGAGTATGCATTTGAATTATATTTACAACATTGGAAGGTAACAAATATGAAGAAAAAAACAACTATTCAAAAATATTTCATTAATTTTTATTAGAATTTAGTATTAACAAAGCAACAGACATTTTAGTAATGATTAGGAAGGCCGTGTTATATATGTAACTAAGCTGGTTTAAACTGGTTATCAGTTTTTTTTTTTTAAATGTAGTCGAAACATTTAAAAAAATGTTTGCTAAAACAAAGTTAAGTAGCAAGTACTTTAAAATCATTCTTGTTTTTTTTGCAGGATTTTGTAACGAGAGCAAAACTTGCTGTGCAAAATATGGTTCAAAAAGTAGGATTTTTAGGAATCCTCGCGTGTGCCTCGGTAAGTTATTCCTCATTACAGGATTAATATATATTGTGATACTTTATATTCAGTGATATAAGACCCCTGTGTTATTTCTATAATAATAGTAGTAGTGAATAAAAAAATGGCTGTCATTTATAATTTTTCAAAAGAGGTTAAAAGTGTAGACTGAATACAATTTGTTTTGTTGATTACTATTGTGTGTTTTACTCCTCCTTACTGGAAATTAATTTACATAGATTTAGCTTGACACGTACGATTGTACGATTTCCCCTTTTATATTCCCCCTTTTCTCTTATTATACATTTTAACATTTCACAATTTTGCAGTTATACAGTTACGTGTGGCTTTTTCCTACATGAAGAAGACAATCTATGCAACTAGACTTGTATCTATTGGTGCTTTTTTTAAAGATTAATGGAAGTGTGTTAATGTTTGCAGACCTATACAAGGAATTCAATAGTGTCTTTAATCAATGCAGTGTGTCTTAAGACACAATGTTTAGTGTCTTAATCAATGTAATGTTTTGTTAAAAAGTGCAGAAATTACATATTTAAGTTTTGTTTCCTTCAGACTTTAATTTCGGTTCAGAAAGAAAATCAGGATTTTCGTTTAGAATTGACATACATTACAGTGTAGTCTTAAGAATGTGAGAAAAATCTCAAATACAAATATGGCTTCAAGAATATTTAAATAAAAGTTGTTAAATTACAAAAAAAAATCTTTAAAGAGTAAAGGTAAATAAAATCTGAATTAAGGTCTATGCTTTTCTTTTAAAACATTCAGGTCCTTCGGTACACTGTGAAAAAATATGTATAAATAATAAAATAATATTAGTATGTTAGGTAAAATGTACATTCATTCATTGCACTAATTATTGTGACCTCTAATATATTTGTAAAATTGTAGTCATTTTTTTAATCATCAGAAAATGCTGGAAATATTTTTAAAATGTCATTTGGACTAACACACAGATGAGGATAAAAAACGAAGGAATAACATTATCAAAGAAAAATGCAAAGATGCCTGACTATTTAAAATGTCTTAATTAAATAATTTTCATTTTTGCAGTGTACATTTAATTTTAAAGAAGCCTGCCATATTTTTGATGGTTAGAACATGCAGAAGTTGAAACGTGGTAATATGTTCATTGACACAGGGGACAGTGTCACTCTATACCTGTCTTTATGTATTTAATCAGTTGTAACCATACTTTTTTAGTCTTCTGTTTAAATGTCATTTTTCCCATTTTACATATTTAAATTTTAAATTTAATCCATTCTGTATTGTAAGGAACCACCCTTTGATTATGCCACGTAGATGTGTACTGCCCTGCATTCCTTAAGCCAGCATTTGTCATTCAAAGACAATTCTAAAACTTTTAAACAGTTAAAACATTTTTTATTCAATTAGCTTTTTTTAACAATTCTAAAACTTTAGATTTTTATTTACTATTACCTTTTCCTCAATGTTACATACTTTTCCCCCCCAAGTGAATCTTAATGTTGGATATCCCTTCAATTTAGAAAAATTTGAAACTGTACAGTTGTTAAAAAAAACTATTGGGCCTTGGCAGTACATTTTAATGTTTTGTGAAATTATGTAAAATGTTTGTGGTTTTTTTTTTTTACTTTAAAGCAACTAAGTTTGGGGAAGAAATACCTAATTTTCATAAGAAACTATGAACAGTAACATAACAGATTTGACTAAATATGTGCACAAATAAAATACAATTGTTTAGCTACTATTTTTCCCATCGATATATGAGCATGTAGATGTCATTACAAATTAACCTTCACATCTACATGAACTAATCCTAAATTTAGAGATAAGAATTTAACTAAAAGCTTTTCGTTAGAGCCAAGTACAAGTTATTTCATAACAAACTATATTTTTTGGTAAGAAATACATAACATTCTTAAGAGATAGAACACATAGAATCAACTAAATGTCTGATCAAAATTTAAAGAATACAGTAGATTTGTGGTGTGTTTTGACAAAATTTACCTTCTACTAAAATATTCTTCTGTAATCTTAGTAACCGCTTGATATTCATATTCAAGAAGTATAACTACATCTGAATTAAGCCTTATTAATTATTTTTTGCCCTTAAAGCCTAAAGTACATGTCACTTAATTGGTAGTAAGCAACAACTTTTAAGAAACTTCAAATTTCCTCAGTAAATAAATGTACACTAATACAGTAAAAAATAGATGTGGAATCTGGTGGGGAAAAAATGACAAATAACTAATTCTCAGTGTGTTTTACTTAAATTCCACTTAACCAAATAATCAGTATATTTTCTTGTGGTTTCATGTGCTTGACATATACATCAGTGGCCTCAGTCAGAATATATAGGCATGTTTATTTAAATAGAAATGTTTTTCATTTGAACCCAAAATACAGGCCAATAATGGTAATACAATTGACTTCACGGTTTAAGAAATAAAGTACAACTAATTGCTCCTCAATGTGTTACTAAATTAATCATTTCATCAGAACATCAGGTCATGTTAAAATACAGGCCAGCTGTTTGAAAGCAACACAGACTTAGTAGATAATGGACAGTAACATGAAAAAATAGGTTTTACTAAATTGGCTTCATTAAATGTCTGCAGAATTAAAAATTTCTCTGTGTTTTCCTAAAATTATGCTTCCATGGTATCAAATTGAAATACACTTGCAGGCTACATGGATAAATTCAGTGTGTTAAATAAGCCGATAATAGTTATAATACATTAAATTATCAATTAGAATAACAGTGAATCACTGCAGATATAATATTAATTACCATGTTTTGCTTATTCATATACAAAATTAAATTGAATAATTCTAGAGTATTTGAAAAGTAAGAATATTACTTGTATTAGGCTGGTATTAAACAGCAGATCTGTTCCATTCACATTGTAATTAAACTTTTTGGTGTTAACTTTTTATTTTTTATTTTTAATAAACGCAAACTAAAAAAACTATATTGACCAATAGTTTCCAATATTAGTCTTCTATTACTATTTTAAATGTCTACATTTTTTGTCCTCAGATCCCAAATCCCCTGTTTGACCTGGCCGGCATCACGTGTGGACATTTCCTGATTCCTTTTTGGACCTTCTTTGGAGCAACACTCATTGGGAAGGCTGTCATCAAGATGCACATCCAGGTAAACCACTGAAACCAGTTTGTATCACAATTACAGTTAGATAAATTTGAAATTTTGTTGGTTAAAAAAGTTTGTATTTTAATACTCATTGTTATATGTTTTGTGACTTGCAAATTACACTAAAATGGTGTTTGGCAACTACACATTGTGCATGTTGTGCAAAATATGAGGTGTAATGTTCACTAAGATGCTGTTTAAAAAAAACAGTAAAGCCACTGTTGACTTTAAACCTAAAACGCATAAAGTTAGCAGAATTTCTATCTTGGTAATGTCCAGAGATGGTACACAACTTCATTACTTATGTCAAAGTACAGATACTATTGGTCAAATGTTACTGTGATATAAGTGTAAGTTGTACCATTGAACTTTTACTCAAGTTCAAGTTATTTAAGTATTAGTACGTTCTTAGGTCATTACATTGGATTGGTGTAATATTGCCACAACATTTACAATACTTGGTACCCTTAATAAGGGAATTTGAATTGGTATTCAAATTTAAAATTGCTTGCTGAGGAATCATGAATTGATGTAACCCTGTTGTACTGATTCAGTCTTTGCCAGTGTCACCTTTGAAAATAGCACAATATCACATTTTAGAAAAAAGAAGAAAAAATATTTACTGATTTTCAAAAGTTGTTTTTTTTTAAGTAACAAGTAACCTTGTTCTTAATATAAATTTAGTGGAGTGTAAAGTAATATATTTGTCTTTGAATGTAGTGCAGTTATAGTCATAAAATTTAAGTCATAACTTTGCAAAAAAAATCTAATGCTCCAGTAAAGTGTATATATGTATATATATATGCTCACAAAGCACAGTACTCAAGTACATTTACATTGCTACTGTAATATCCATGCGCTGTGACATTAAAACATGCCATCTTAATATGATACTGGCTTCCACCATTTCACACATCAAAACCATTCGGCGTGAATGAGAATAAAACTAACATACTATTTGGTATATATTTTTTTTCTTTATCATAGGTTTGCTTGTCAGATTCCCCTTTTGTTAACATTTGATGATTCACACACAAACCATTCTACATTCTGCTATTTACTTTGTTTTATATTCTTTAATCTCTGCATGAACAGCCGGCAGCTATTGCTGCATTCCTTCACTATTCAGACGGCTTTACGGTTCCGGGTTAGCTTTACATGAGGAGGTGGGGTTGCTGCAATCACTACATTCAAGAAGTCATTTCTGTACAACATGTACCCACTTCTGGAAAGATTACCATCTAGATTGTGTGACACCCATCACGTAGTGTGAAGAAATAGTATCATCACAGTTCATGCCTGATCCAAGTTCAAAGCGTTTCTCCTGATGTCCCTTTGTTGTATTTTCAATCCTTGGTAATTTCAGTGCATCATATGGAGTAATGTTTCACCTTTTGTTCACACCTGAGCCAACTTAGTACAACTGCAGGGAATGACTAGGTGTTAAACCAGTAACAATGCCTGATAAGGTGGTGCTTTCATACTTAATCCTTGCCTATGATTAATTACAAGTAAATCTGTGCATTACAGTGTGTGTGAGGTGTGAGTGTCAAGCTGAGTGGCAAAGTGTTTAACATTGTTGCTTCATTGTGTGTGGTTTTCCCCTTCGTTTGCTTGGGGTTCCTTCGATAATATTGCTGCCCTCTCTAGGGCTCTTTTGTCTCTTCTGGCCTGTCCTCTCGATTATGAATAAGTGAAGTATGTGTAAAGCCAGGACTTTTTCTCTTTTACATGTGCTATTGTATTTCAGGGTGGACTGGACCTGTCCGTTTTTCTACCTAGTACTATTTTTTTTGTTAGTTTAGTGGTACGTTGATCTTATTACCATCTTTGGGTGGTTTGACTGCAGCTGTAGGTCTTCTGGCATATAAATCCAAGTCAGTCAAAGGGATAACTCAGTCTGCAAATGGAGGCTTGAAACATCACAACACTACTTAATTGGACTGAATATTGAGAGGCCGTCCTGCTTTCATTACGTGACTATGGGAGGCGGAGAACCTGGAAGAAAAGTTTTAATGGCAGCTAGTTATATAGTGTAAAGTGGTTTACTTTATATTTAAAAGTGTACGATACCGAGAGGATTTTACATTTTTAGAAATAATTATAATAAGTCTCCCTGATTAAACTCACCCTCTTCAATAAAGTACCAACAACACACACACAACCAGGTTTGTGTTGCAGTAGCTTCGTGAATAAAAGTTTATTTTTTAAGTATATTTTGAGTGGGCTACAATTATTATTTTGGACAATAATTAATGTATAAATAAATATCATTTAAAAAGGCCTTGTTACTATTAATGTTATTTACTTTAATTGTATTAATCCCGTGTATGTTTTCGCAATTTGTTTTACAATTAATTCTGGCCTTGTTTGGTTTAGTCACACTGGACCGTGAGGCTGCACAAATACAGCTGCCCTCTTCCATGTTGAGACTCAACTGAGGATGTTTTTGGGTTTTTTTGCAGAAATGCATCCTTCATCACATTTTTTTTCTTTATTCAGAAACAATGACTACACGGTTTCTCGATAGGGGTCAAGAACCTAGACGTCCCTTGAGGTGCCGTACTAGTCATCAAAGCAACAGTAAGCTTGTGTCAGGCAGTGATCTCACCGCTCCTTCTGGGAGAGTGTTTCAGCATCTCCTGCAGTCACAAAGTGCTTGAGGACTGTTGCGTGTCATTTCCTTTCCTCCCCGTGTTGAGTTAACTCTCTTCTTATCTGAGAGCTATTCCTCATGATCTTGATTCATTGTCTGAAATGTAATGCCTATCTTGTCTCTCTCCATAGAAACTGTTTGTTATCATAACGTTCAGCAAGCACATAGTGGAGCAGATGGTCTCGTTGATTGGGTGAGTAATGGAGCCTTCTAGTTGCTTAGTAAAAGTGGTGTAATCATGGAAATCCATGGGTTGTGGTAATTTAGTTCCCAAAATACAGAGCTGTGAAATACTCACATAATTAAGAAGTAAGTTGATGTTCTCAAACCGATGAAAGAGTCGTGTGAACGCCCATAAACTACTGCAATAAGGCATGGAATTTAGTTAATAATGCAATAGCTTTCACATATCCAAACCAACACACTGTGTAACTTGTACAGTTACTTATTACATATTTTATAGCTACATGTAATATGGAGAGAACAAATATAGGTAGCCAGACCGATAAATTCTGTATTAACGCTAATTTATTTGGTGTATGCTTTCATTCGAAGGAATTTATGAGTAAACAAGACCACGGTCTAAGCTAGAGCTGTTGATACAGTAAGGCAACGCTGACTAACAAGTTTGTAAGAAGAACAGAGAGAGCCATGAGCGAACAGGAGGGTTGGCCAGTGGTAAGCTGTGAATAGCCTTACAAGTCCAAGAAAACTGATTTAAAGTGCCTGTTTAAAACTGCAGCTGGATTACAAAATGGCCAGTAAGAAGGATATTTGTGTCTGGGCGTGTTTTCTGTTCTGCTTGCCATTGAGCATCTCTGCTTGCAATCAGTTCTCAGGGATTTTTTATCATCCACAGTTTATTTCATAATGTTTTGCTTAAAGTAAGGGTCATGAGAAAAGCAGCCATTAACAAGGAAATGTTCATCCTTTATACATAATACACGTTTAAACTCATCGAATTAAATATAATTACATGGATTACTGACTATTGATCAATATGGTGAATGGAAATGTGCTAATGACCTCTTGGAAACCCGTAATAAATTCGTAGATGTCATATGATGGTTATATATTAGTGAGATTTTGGCAGCTTAGTCTTTATTTGTATCTCAACAGACGAGGTAAAAAAGTGAAATGTCTGGATCAGAGGGGCTTTTATGTTGTTGTTTTTTTTAATGACGGTCAAACATTAAATGATACTGTAATTATTTTATTTAATACTATTTAATCCAGTGCTTACAGGCTGGCTTACAAGCTTATAAATTGAATATCAGATGGGTTTGGCTCACATTTGTAGAGCACAAAGGAGTGTCTGTGCTGGAACACCTACTTAAAAAAATCTGCTACTAATGTGTTGAGAAAGGCACTGTTATTAAACCCAAAATCAATGTAAAAAATCTGTCCCAAATTAAATGCTACACAACCCTGATTTAAATGCTGATTCATGGTTAGCTTGCGTGTTTTTAACCAGTCATTCTGATCACTAGGACCCCCTTTCACATTTACACAGTAGTTTGCCAGAAAAGCAAGACAAAGGACTTGGCAAAAAACGAGTTCAGCAGGTTTACGGAACTTTGTGTGAAGTATTTGCATGCAGTTTCATATGGTCTCTCGTATGAATCATCACCTGAAGAGCACAAAAGTCTTTCTCTTCCTTTATAACGGTTATGTTGATAACCGTGAGTGCACCACAGACACAAATGCCATTTCAGGAAATGACTGGTGGTTTAGCAAGAAGCAGATGTCAGTTCTCAGATCAACCCCACTGAGTCAAAACTGAAGTGTCTATCAGACTTCAGAATTAGATAGTGCCTACACTTTACACCTCAAAAATACTGGTTTAACAGTCACAGATGAGACTTCTTACTTCTATGATATAAGGAAATGAGTTCTGGTTTATAAGCAGGAGGCTTGTTTCTCTCAGTAGGACTGGATGAGATTTTAAACCATTTCAATATGGTTGGCACATGAGTTTAACCCTTACAGTATTGTGTGTTTGTACCTTAACAATTTATCCAACTGAAATCCTTGCTTTTTAGATTGTGCATTGTGTAATATATCAGATACGTGTCACTGACAGTCGCTCCTTCAATACTGGGCGGTTCTTCCTACATGGCACTGATGACACACCGTCGAGTCACTTCCTGATTAATCGCCCTAGACCAGTTCTAACAGGAACCTCTGCCATATAAGTGAGGGCTTGAAGATCTCTCTCTCCAGTGTGCTCCGGCACCTCAGCTCGAGCGGTCACTAAAGCTTTAGATATATAATGGACCTTCTACAGCTGCTTAGCAAGTTGCCTTCAGCATCCTGTCCTGGTAAGTCAATATGAACTTGACACAGCATTTTTTGCTTGAATTTACAGTGCCATACCTGGGGTTGGAGCCTCCTTGCAGAAGCCTTTCCATGAATATCTGGAGGCCCAGAGAGCAAAGCTTCATCACCCAGCTGGAGATGGCACGCCTGCGGTAAGAACCAGACGCTTTGCTCTTTGATTTCACTCCGCATTAATGCAGTGTGTTTGACTAACGGTGGTAATTATTCCAATTTGGAAACATTGAATGGGAATTTCTTCTTGGATCTGATTCCTTACATGGGCTGGCCTTTGATATGTGTTGAAAATTTACATAAAGTGAATAAAATTTTCACCAGTCTTCAGACATCATGAAATAGATGTGCCATAAAACAGTGTAGTACAAGTGTTTGCTTCTTCTGTGCAGGGTGAGAACTGGCTCTCCTGGGTCTTTGAGAAAGTGGTGCTTCTCATGGTCTGCTATTTCATTCTGTCCATCATAAACTCAATGGCACAAAGCTATGCCAAGCGTCTGCAGCAGAAGCAGCACTCGGAAGAGAAAACCAAGTGATAGACTCGTAAAGCGTCTCAGGCTCCCGTTTGGGAAGCAAAGGAATACTTAACCAGAAATGGCTGACCGGGCGCTAACTTAAATTGTGCTTCTTTATGTATCATTATGTCAAATAACCATTTTTTTCCACTTGTCTGTGTAGAGTTTGACTATTAAAATATTTTAACTTCATGATTTTTTCCTCTGTGGATATTATGCAGTCTAATAGAGACTGAACGGTGATACTTGTTGCAATGCCTTATGCAACATTGCAGGGTCATGCTTCCATTGAAGTGAATGCAGTTCTAATCATATAGGGTAATTTATTCAACTAGAACGTTACCAGTATGAATGGACAGGGTCAGTTTTGAGAGACTGGTCACATTTTCAGGGACAGATTATTGTCTGAAACAATCTGATAGCATGTTGTTTTTTTAGTTAAATAATGATAGCAATATCAGAAGATCAGCGTGGATTTTTAAAGCTGCACATTGTATAAATAATGTAAGGTCTGAAAGTATCTTCATCCAAAATGTGACAACTTGATTTAACCCTGATAAACTCAAGAACTAGTCTCATTTGATTGGTAGACATTTCTAAGCTGCCTCATGGTGTTTCTGTCTGGGTTTGTACTGTGTGTAGTTGGATCTTGTTGACTTATTTCTGTTTGACATTAAAATCAATTAATGTATCTTGTTTGTTACACTTGGTCATGATCTTGATTTGATCCGTTTGCATGTGAACTTTTCTGTTGCCTCCTGTACTTCCAGCAGAGTTGTGATGAGCTGAGGTAAGTGAGTGTATAATATACCAGATCATTCTTACAATAAGTGGTGTCATTATTTGATTGCAAATATAATATATTTAATGTGCATTATTATTAAGCCAATAGTAGTAACTATAGCTAGACTCTGTTATTCTAGTTCTATAACTATAACTATAAGTCTTTTCGGTTTGTCTAAAACAAAACGGATTTTAATTTGCCTGAGTGATTTTAGGGAAATTCAAGTCTTTTGCATATTTTAGCAGTTACTGTGTTCTCATGCTTCCATCATGTCAGCTAGCTTATCAGACTGGTGTTGGCTTTGAAAGTCATAAGGCGACAACAGTCTATAGGCTGACTGAAATGTTGGGTTGTTCACCTTAGAGAATCTTTTTTTTAATAAATGTTTGTTTTTAATTAAATGAATTGCATTTTTCAAGCATAGACATTTGGGCATAGCCTGGATTCTCACTGAATCGTTGAGTTGTGTGGGACAAAGTGTTCGACCGGAAACTGAATGAGTACAGTGATGACTGTGCTGTGATCAGTTTCAGGAATATGATCTGAGTGGAGTTTCCCCAACAGCATTGTCGTTATGGTTGTCCTGATTCTGATGCTTGCTTTAGCAGTTGCTTTCAGAAGTTTTTTTTGCATTTAGAATTGCTTGTGTGTCACATTATGGTAATAAAGATCGATTTCAAACATCATAATGTGTCCTGCTTATTTTATTAAAAAAAAAGTCTGCATGTACCACACAAAGCATTTGGATTACTATACACACAAAGGCACTTTTGCATATTGAAATAGATGTAGTTTGCATTTCATTTGTATTTACATAATCTATAGTACTGTGCAAAAGGCCACCATTACATTTTAAAGGTTTTTTGTTTTTTGCAATTCTATAGTGACCATATATATTGGGCTTGAATATTTCAAACTTCCGCTGTATTTTTTTAATGCTGCATACAAAAGTCCTGTTTGTCATATTTTCTGGTTCCATTCTAAAAGAAACTGAGAATTACATAATTATATATGATCAATATTCCAGTTGTATATCAAATCTAGTGGAGGCCTAAGACTTTTGCACAGCACTGTGCACAGGACTGAAGAACAATTGAGGCAAATGTACCCTTTACTCAGGACCAGTCAGTCTTTGCTTTAAAATATTTACCTCTGCTGAAATAAATTTGCATGGGTTATGAGTAAAGTCAAATTTATTTATATAGCGCCTTTTACAACGGAGCATTGTCTCAAAGCAGCTTTATAATATTATATTATCATAAAAGGCCAATCCCAAATTGAGCAAG